>JAZGTI010001652.1:0-42321 GCA_036877585.1 Botia kubotai
ATAGAAGCAAACCAATTCTCCTTTTGTACGTGTAAATGAAGCATTATCAGCAGAAGTGGACACAACATTCTGACGTGCAACCATCTTTTTATTTTAAACTGAAACACTCAGCTTCGATCTGCTCAGTTCATTTAAATGAGCAGTTCCTTGATGAGTGAGAACAAATTCATCTGCCATAAGAGCAGCATCAGACAATTTAGTCACTTTATGTTCATTAAGATACATAGCAACAGCATTTGGAACACAACTTTTAAACTCCTCTAAAAGAATGAGCTCTATAAGCTGTTCCTTAGTGGTAAGTTTTACAGAGGAACACCAATGATCAAACAGATTTTCTTTTTCTCTAGCAAACTCAAGATAAGTACACTTCTCAGACTTAGAATGAGTCCTAAATTTTTGGCGGTATGCCTCTGGTGCCAATTCATAAGCATGTAAAATAGCAGGCTTTAAGATCTCATAATCAGCGCTTTGCTCAGTAGTCAACGCAGAATACACCTCCTGTGCTCTCCCTACCAACAATCGGCAATCTGCAAAAGCTCTTCCTTCGTGCACCTCTCCAATAATATTTCTGAAGGAAATGCAAAGAAATCCTCGACTACCGAGGACGACGACATGCCTACTAGAAGAGACAACAGAACAAACACACAGCAACGCGAGCACACGTGTAACTAGAGCGTAAAAAATACAAATCCCATCAGACACTTTGCCAGGGATTGTCACAACAAACACGCTCCAAATAGAAAACCTCACCGTTACAAGATAAATAAAGACTTACCACAAGTCATTTGTCAAATTATCTTGATATTAGGTAGGCATCACAAACCACACAGATACGGAAAACAACAAAGTGTCAGCTTATAAAAAATGGGAGACTCCAGTAACTACAAACAAAACTAACTAAACCTACCTACTCTTCAAAGGTGTACCGGACTCGGGGCGGCGTTTAAACGCTGAACTCAAAGACAATTGGCATTTCAAATCAAAAGCCCAAAGCGTACCCCCGACAGAGATTTAAAATCTCCGTCCAGAATAACCTTCAAAAATAACAAAGGAAAAATAACAAACTAAAATAACAAACAGTGCCTCGACGGAAGGAATATAAATCCAACTTACAAGTTACAAGTTACAAGTGGAGTTTATTGTCATTTCAACCATATACAAGTACACAGTGAAACGAGACAACTTTTCTCCAGAAAATGGTGCTTCATAAGACAAACACTGAACATCACAGACATACAGGGCTAAATAATTCAAACACAGTATATACATAAAGTGCACAAGTGCAAAAACGAGTGCAGACAGCAAAAGACATTTGACAGATTGTAAACATTTAAGAGTGTAGTAAACATTTAAGAGTGTAAACGTTAGAATGTATTTTTGGCAGCCAGAATGTAAACAGTAAACAGACTGTAAACATTGTTAAGAGTGTAAACATTATTTGTATCTTTTGGCAGCCAGATGTGCAAAGTGGCTTAGTGCAAAACATTTTAGTGCAAAAGAGGGGTGGGGGAATGTCCAGTTGTGTGTATATATATATGAATGTGTGTGGGTGGGTGTGTGTGTGTGTGTGCAATCCTTCAGTCCAGTTTTACTGACTATTGAGGAGCCTGATGGCATGGGGAAAAAAACTATTTCCCAGTCTGGTTGTGAGGGCCCGAATGCTACGGTACCGTCTGCCAGACGGTAAGAGGGCAAAGTGTGTATGGGAGGGGTGTGTGGGGTCATCCACAATGCTGGTGGCTTTGCGGATGCACCGTGAGGTGTATATGTCCATGATGGAGGGAAGAGAGACCCTGATGATCTTTTCCGCTGTCCTAACTACCCGCTAAAGGGTCTTGCGGTCCGAGACGGTGCAATTCCCAAACCAGGCAGTGATGTAGCTGGAGAGGATGCTCTCGATGGTCCTTCTGTAGAATGTAGTGAGGATGGGGGGTGGAAGATGTGCTTTCCTTAGTCTTCTCAGAAAGTATAAACGCTGCTGAGCTTTCTTAGTAACTGAGCTGTCCTCAGTTACCAACTGAGGACACTCTAACTACTGAAGTCTACTCATTTACACAGGTAAACACACAAAATCTCTATGCATTTACTTATACATGTAGCAATCCGGACGAGCGCCCAATTTTATGTTATGACCCGCTCGTTTGAGGTCGCAACATAAAAGAGGGGTCAAACCAAAATATATAATCAATACAGATTATTTTTATTTAATTGAATAGATACAACAGTCAGTAATAATAATAAACATAAGTCTAGGGATAAATAAAAAAATAAACAAAACTAATATTACCACAACCAAAACTTGATCTACATATTATAAGAAATGCACAGGGAAAACACAAAAGTTACATATTGAACCAAAACCACTCCTGAGACTCCCTCCCCACAGAGTCTACTCCTAGTTAACACACACCCTCTTATATATGTTACCAATTAACAATTAACATAGGATAGACCAATTGGAAATGGCCACACTCTTCCCAATAGAATCTGGAAATACCTCAGGGTCGTCACACCTAATAACCTAATCTTTTTCAAGAGCACTTTTCTGGAGGGTTAGCTACAGTTTATTTGACTTTTGTTTTTACTATTCTCAAGGTTTATGTGGTGGCTGAGGCCTTTTTGTCACACACTATTCCCTTCTTGGGACCTTACTGTAGTCTTAAAGGGATTATCAGGGCCTTTGAGTGTCTTGCCTGATTCAGCCATAGTTAAGTTTCTGACTCTCAAGGTGCCTATATTATTAGCACTGACATTGCTCAAGTGGGTAGGGGACCTGCAGGCTCTTTCTGTGGACCTTGCCCTGGCCTGCTAAAACCATTTTGCATCCTAGATCGGACTATATTCCTAAGGTGCCATCTACTGCCAGTCACCAGTGGTGTTTTAAGCCTGGATGTGTGGTGCTGAGAATTGGTTGCTAAAAGTTGCCACCTTATCTGTGAAGAAATTGGCAATATCATCGCCAGTTAGAGATGTAGTGGGGGGAAGTGGATTACATATGTAACCTGAGATGTTTTTTATTCTGAATCATAATTAAGACTCTTTTCTGAAAAAACTTTCACAAGCAAAAGTCAACTAGATGGAGACAGAGATAGCTAACTCTACAAAAAATCTACAAAAAGCATTTGATTAACTAATTATGTTAATGCTAAATATTTATAAATATTTGTGGGTTAAAATGAATTTGACAATGTTTTTTCTAGTCTTTTACATATCTGTTTTCTGGTCTAATAAAGAGCAGGCATTGTTTAATTTTTTTTATTGAGCTAAGGGAATTTTTATTGAGGATGCTGTTCACTGTAAAGCAGAGATTTACATCTAAACCTGGTGTAGCTTCTTCAACAGTGGCTACATGGCCTTGAAACTGATGGACATACAAATCAATGTATATTAACATAAGAACACAACTGTTAAATCTGTAAGTAAAATTCTCCTTGTCATGCTAACCTGATTAGTAAGAGTTTTAAATAGCAGAGTAAATAGCTGTTTTGTGAGATCTGTTTGATTTTTCATTTGTTACCTGGTCCATATTTTTTTAGCAATTTAGTTTTGCACACTGCACTACACCTCTTTTCTAGTAATCTGAACAAGAACTGCACATTTTCCCACACTAATATCTCTTTAAACTAAATTATGTATGAAAGGGCACATGTTCATGGTTTGGAGCTCTTGATAAGAAGAAAATCTACATATACCTCCTTACCTGTTGGAGAAGTAGCACCCTGCTCCATTGTGATATGCCTAAATGCATTTAGGGCCGTCCTTTGGGCAGTGCAACCAGTGCAGTCTGTTATACTTTTCCTCCTAAAAAAGACCCCAAAAAGTCCCTGAAAGGCTAATTAATACTGGTCTTATTTAATGCATTTAACTGCAGACAACAGCAAATTTCATTCAGTTCATTCATTGATAAAAGGAGGAGCTTACAGAGAAGCTTTGTGATTGACTGATGCTACAGAGGCTCTAAAGGAACCCTGGAGAGGCTTTCCGATACCAACGACAGTAATACTATACTGTGGAAAATGCATCACTAGCAGGTCAGTCCCTAAAGACTGACCACGTAAAGGCACCAACTGGCTATTTTTACATCATGAAGTTAAGAGCCTCCACTTCAGGTGGTATAGTTTCCTCATGGAAGGAGCTCTGGAGTGAAGGATGATCTCAACAACCTCATAGGCCAAGAATTGAGCCCCCTTCCAGAGACAGAAGGTCTCTCCTGATTGGAACCCCAGATGGAGAACTGCCAAACAGGGAAACAAATTCAAAAATCCAAACTCAGGCTGGCCAGAACAGGGGGTACCAGTTCTGCTGGGCCCTGTCCCAGTAAACTCTCCAGAACTCTGGGGAGCAGAGCAATCGGGAAGAAGCATATGCATAGCTTTTGCCACATCTGAATGATGGCATCCAATCCCAGAGGATCTGAATTCAATTAAATTCAATTTTATTTTGCATTGCTTCAAAGCAGCTTTACATAAAAAAAACAAGAATAATAATAAAACGCAAAACAAATGTCAGACATGTTAATGCTATTATTGCAAATAATATGTATGAGATGTATAAGACTAATTAGGTATACTAGGTTTATAGTATATTTATGAACTGATGATTGACTGAACTGATAAAGCACAAAAATATTTAAGCAAGATATGCATCCTAGCTTACATAGAGATGGCATATAATAGATAACAGGACAGGGGTATAAGGGATGTCTTATAGGACAGGGGTATAAGGGATTTGCAATAATACCATTAACTACACACAACATGCAAAAGTAGAATACATACATACATACATAAAACATATACAAAAAAAATATTAGATGTTTACAATTTACAAAACCTACAGTCTCCCAGCAAGCAAGCCAACAGGGCAACAGTGGCAAGAAACCAAAACTCCAATGATGTATAGATTGAGCAAAAAACCTTGGGAGAAGACAGTCTCGACCGGGAGGGCCAGTTCTCCTCTGGCATGTTAAAGATGCAATTTGAAACTGTCTTGGATACGAACATAGCTGATTATAATGATTTACAGTTATTTATTGATGAAAAACTGATGGTTCCAAATATTTTTGATAATTTGTTGAGCACTGAGAAATCGTGCCAAAAGAAACGGTGAGGCATAATGTTACTAATTGCAGCCATAACATCACACTGTTGTGACTAAGCAGGGAACAAAATATAGAAACTAACTAAGCAAAAAGTAGGCATGTATATAATGGAAGGTTTACTAAGGAAGTCTATCAAATCGTAATTACCTGTCCTCCTTTCCATCCAGTCCCCCACCATCTGGTTTAGTGTGGAGCCAGTACATCTGTTCTTGTGGGGTGTCCCCGGTTCCGGTTTACCTAATTAATGCAGCCTAATAATCCCATAAGGGATTTGAGTAATAAATCCATAGGACTATGTGTATGTTATATTAAAGAGGTGCTTCTTTAATCTAGATTTACACTGACAATGTATTTGCATTCCGGACAACACTGGGAAAACTATTCCAAAGTTTGGGTGCCAAATACGAGAAGGACCTACCACCAGCACTTGTTTATGAAATTCTGGGTACTAACAGTTGGCCAGAATTTTCAGATCGCAGTGAACGCGAAGGACTGTAATAGGAGGGGAGCTTGCTTAAGTATTGAGGAGCTAAACCATTCAGGGCCTTGTAGGTAATTAGCAAGATTTTTAAAATTAATATGATGCTTAACAGGCAGCCAGTGTAGTGTTGACAAAACTGGGCTTATATGGTCATACTTGTTCATTCTCGTGAGAACTCTGGCTGCTGCATTCTGAACCATCTGGAGTTTTTGAATTAATCTTGCAGGGCAGCCACCAAGTAGGTCATTGCAATAATCAAGTCTTGATGTCATGAATGCATTAATACATTTTTTTGTGTCTGGCTTCGAGAGCATGTGTCATAGGTTTGATATATTTTTAAGATGAAAAAATGCAGTTTTACAAATATTGGAAATGTGGCTTTCAAAAGACAAATTATCAAAAATGTCACCCAGGCTTTATAGAGCATCCATCCAGAGTAAGACAGTGTTCTATATTGTTCCGTGTGGAGGTTTTTTTAGGTTGCTATTCATCCAAATTTTCAAATCGACTATGCATTCTGTTAGTTTGGTGAATTTATGAGTCTCGTTGGGCCTAGAAGAAATGTATAGCTGAGTATCATCAGCATAACAATGAAAACTAATTCCATGTCTCTTAATAATTGCTTCCAGAGGTAGCATGTACAGGGTGAAAAGGAGGGGGCCAAGCACTGAGCCCTGCGGTACTCCATATTGGACTTGTGATCGGTATGTCACCTTTTCACTCACAGCAACAAACTGGAATCGGTCAGATAAATATGATTTAAACCATGCCAGTGCAGTTCCATTTATGCCAACATAATTTTCAAGCATATTTAGTAGAATGCTCTGGTCAATAGTGTCAAAGGCCTCTCTAAGGTCGAGTAATACTAGAAGAGAGATGCAGCCACGATCGGCTGACAAAAGCAGATCATTTGTCACTCTGATGAGAGCAGTCTCTGTACAATGATATACCCTGAATCCTGACTAGAAATTCTCGCAGATACCATTTCTTTCTAGGAATAAGCATATCTGTGAAGACAACACCTTTTCCAGTATTTTTGAGACAAAAGGTAAATTTGAGATGGGTCTGTAGTTAACTAGTTCCCTGGGATCAAGTTGTGCTTTTTTAATAAGGGGTCTGATAACAGCCAGTTTGTAAGGTTTTGGGACATTAATACCAATGTATTATTAATACTATGTAGAGGATCTATAATTTCAGGCAGCATCTCTTTCAGCAACATGGTAGGTTAAGGATCAAGCATACGTGTTGTTGATTCAGAGGATGTGATTCTTTTTTACAGTTCATCCCTATCTACAGTAGAGAATGACTGGCGTTGCTCCTTGGGCAAGTTATGATGCACCATCTGATTTGTTTGTATTGAAGATAGTTGCATGTTTATGATTTTTTTCTCTGGCAGTATCTATTTTGTTATTAAGAAATTCATAAAACCATCGCTATTATGATATTGACAACTGTCAGAAGTGTTTAATTTAGCCACTGTCTCAAATAGATATCTAGGGTTGTTTTTTTTCTAAAAGATTTGAAAAGTAGGCAGATCTGGGGGGTTTTAAGGCTATTCGAAATACCTCCAGTTTTGTTTGCTTCCAGTTGCATTCCATTTTCCAGGCTCCTCTTTTCAAAGCGTGGGTATGCTTATTATACCACAGCGTTGGACTGCTGTCCCTTATCGTTTTTAACCGGACATTGTGTTGTTACTTGCGATGCAATCAGGTCCACTTCCACCTGGCCAAACTTTCTTCATATCAAATCCTCCACTTGTGGTGGTGTCCATTTTCTGGGCCTCAGCCCCTGATTCACAGGATGTCTGCTCCCCAATTCAGATACCCAGGGATATAAACTATAAATATAATAAAAGAAAGCAGAGCCCACAGGAGGATCTAGTGTGCCAATCTGCAGAGCAGGTGCAATCACAGATTTCTCTGATGGTTGATGTAGGAACTCTAGGAACTCACCGAAACTCACCGAACTCACTCTAGGAACACCGATGTATAGTCAGTCTGAACAAGAACATGGTGGCCTCTGAGGTCTGGGAGAAAGTGTTTCTGAGCTGTAAATACAGCCATAATCTCCAGGCAGTTTATGTATCCTGAGAGATGAAAGACCTTGCTGAGTGACCTCTCATGCTCCCCAGCCTGTATGGGAAACATCCATCTGCGTTGAGAAAAGCTGAAAATTGGACTCATCAGAGACGATGACCTTCCTCCAGTCCTCTATAGTGCCTGGCTCTTCTTTGCTTCTCATTGATAAAGAACTTTTATCTAGCTTTGCACTACTTCAGCCCTGCCTTTAGGAGCCTGTTTTGATTCATGAACACTGTGCACTTTACCCCAACTGCCATTTGCCATTCTTTCTGTGGGTCACTTAATGTCATCCTAACAGCTGTCTTTGAAATTTTTAGGATGGAAGCAACCAGACGCTCACTGTATTCCTCTGCTAGTAAAGCCAGAACTGAACCTCTCGTTTCCTCACATAAAACTTTTAAACTAAGTACACTAATGATAAAAACAGAAATCATTTCCAGGTAGCAAATATTGCCCCTTGGAATTATTATGTTTTGGAAGTATTAATTTTATATTTTAAATGAATCTAAATATTTACTATTACTTTTGGATATTTTAGTATGTTTAAAACCAGGCACTTTTTACTTAATAAAAAGTTAAATTACTTGGTGTGCATGAGTACTTTTTCCATGACTGCTATGACAACTGTAACGAAAGCTCAGAGTCGTGTGGATCCATCTGCAGCGTATTTTATTAGAGAATGGTCAAACAGGCAATAGTTCAATACCGGCAAACAGAACAATGGAGATAAGGCAAAACGTGTAAACAGGCAATGTTCAAGGCAGGCCGCAAACAATCAAAATGGTAATCTAAAACAGAGTCAAAAGGCAGACAGCGAACAATCCAAAAACCATAAACAATCCAACAATAACCAGGTAAACAATAACAAGGAAATGCTCTGTAATGTTGGCCGGGGCAAAACAAGACATCGCACAGAGTCACAGAAGTCCAGGGTTTAAATAGAGTGCTTGGAGACAGGTGTACCAAACAGGAAGTAATCAGATCTTGGCACAGGCTCATGGGAAACGTTGTTCGAATGGGAACTAATACTCTGGTGATAGCTCCCTCTGGCGGTGTGGAGGAGGCAGAGTGGGGGCCTCCTCCGTAACAGAGCGACCCCCCCCCCCATGCGAGCAGCTCTTCATGAGAAGAGGAAAGCGACGCCGGGGTCTTCATCGATGCCTTGGGGCCGGTCTCACCGGGCGGGCTCTCTCCCAGTCAACGCGGTATTGGCCTTTACCACCCCACTCTGTAGACCTCCTCGCCACCATCCTCGGGTTCTGTTCCCGGAGGCCCCCTCCCGGATCTCCAACCGGTGCAGGTTTCAGCAGAGAGACATGAAAAGTGGTAGAAACATGATAATCAAGGACCTCGGGTTGAACCCTCTGCACGGGGACCTAAGTTGAAGGTCTCGGTTAGACACCCGGTTAGACACCCGGATCTCGGAGGATTACTGTGAGGGACCACAGGACCTGTGACCAGAGCACTAGGGGATACCTGAGATGCTGAAGGTCGCCTCTTCTTATGTGGCTGTATGCACATTCACTGGGAAGATCTGGCTTGAGAACTTGTGGGTCTTTTAAAGGCCACTGGTGCCTGTTAGAACGATAAACAGGAGCTAGACAGTGATCCCGACATGCATCTCCCTACTGGAAAGTATGTCCCTCCTTCCAGGAGATGATGGGATCATGAGAGCGTAGCCAGGGCAGTACTGGGCCATGTCACCAGGAGTCGGTTATCGGGGTGCCAAATCAGACAGGCAGACCTCATATGACCAGATTACAGACATAGATGAAGTTGTACTCGACATTCACGCTCCTCCGGAGAGAGGTGAGTATAGTTAATCTGCATGGGTTCGACAGAGTCCAAAAGTTTAAACTTCTGGGGAGGCAGAGATTGACCAGGTCGATGGGAACGGATTAAGTTATCTACTTGAACTGCCAGTTCAATGTACTCATTCAGATCTCTCCCCTCATCACGGCATGCCAACTCTGATTGCAAGTCCTGGTTTAATCCTCTGCGAAAATCCACTCAGTCTGGGCAGCGAGCATACGAAATGTGAGCGCATACTCAGCTGCGGTGGATCTCCCCTGAGTGAGTGTGAGTAGCTGTTCACCTGGGCTAATTCCTTCTGACGGATGCTGAAAAACGTCCCTGAATTGACGTAGAAACTAATCAAAGGTGGGAAAAACAGACCCATCCATCCTCCAGACAGCAGTAGCTCAATCGAGTGCTTCTCCGGTTAGTAGAGAATAGACAAACGCTATGCAACTGCTTTCGGTTGGATACAGCGTGGGCTGCTGATTAACAAATAGGGAACACTAAAGCAAAAAACCTTTGCATCGGGATGGATTACCATTAAACTTCTCCAAGAAGGCGAGTCTCGGGCTGACTGGATAAGGAACGAGGTAGTTTGGTTGATTGGGCATCGGAGGAGATGATGCCATTGTCACCGGAGGGTTTTGTGAGCCTTGAATGGCTTTAACTAGCTCCTCCGTTAGCGTTGTGAGACGGGCAAGTTGATGTTGATGGACAGCGATCAGTGATGCCTTAGTGGACAGCTCGGAAGTTTCCGGCCTCCTCCGTAACAACAACAGTAGACTTCTGTTCACATGCTTTTTCAGTGACACGACCCATCCACAAAACAATGTGCACTTTAGTTTAACTTAAGCTTAATTTTAAATATCATAGGTATTTAACAAAACTTACTGTGGTAGGGGCACATTAAATAATAATGAAATACTAAAACAGTAAATTCACAGTTTTGTCGATACTAATGTAGGCTATTATATTTTTCTTTTGTGACATTTTTAAGGTATGGTAACCAATACCCGAAATGTTACCTAGGAAACTATGACCCCACAATAATCAAATTGTGCTGGCTTATACAGTGGTTATACATATACTGGCTTATACATACAACAGCAAGTTCATAAACAAGCAAAGTTTAGATTTGATTAGACTTGAGTAGAAAAGGTTAGGCTACTTGATATAAGAACGCTTTATTTTACAGTTTTAATGAATAATAGAAATAATCTAATATTCTTTTTGAATTCTGCTCATACATTCTGCCTATACATTTGGGTCCCTTTCCCTAATTTGATACATAAGCTGCTTTCCACATATACAGTTGTGGGTGAAAGTTGCTTTTTTTTCAAACAACAATTTATAATCTCAATTCGTTTTTTTAACATTTCAAATACTGCACTACACAGCAATATTAAATAAACACAACAATATACATATATATTGTAACAATATACAATATACATAATTAACTGTAAATTGAGTGGTGATGATGACACTAACTGATTTGATTGTCCTTACAGATGCAGGAGCTTGTGGATGGTGGAGGTTGAAAAGTGGATGACACTTAAATACTGAGCTGGTTATCCAGGTGAGTAATAGGTGAGTTCTTTCAACAGGTGGAGGACAACAAAAACAGGACACTTGGAACCAGGAAGGAAGAATCGATGAAGGAACAACACAGGAAAATTGCTGAAGCATGGGGTTACAGGTTTTAGTCTGGACAGTGGGTGCTGGCTCTGTGTGTGCTTATATCCGGTAAGATAATGGGATGCCAGTGCAAGTGATTAGTATTTAGGTGAATCAGTATAATGGCTGTGAAAGGGGCTTGGTTGATTGGTGGCTGGTGATTGGTTGTGTGTAGAGCCTGGCAGAACTGTGACAGTACCCCCCTCCACAGTCTGTTCCTAAGGGCCAAAGACCCTGACGTTGTGGTGTGGGGTGAACTGGGTGGGAGTTATGCAAATCAGTGAGCAGGGTGGAGTTCCAGGATGTTTTCTCCAAGGACCCAGGAAAATTCATCGGGACTATAGCTGTCCAAGTTTACCAGATACTATAGACGATCAATGTCATTGGGAGTCCAAAATCTCCTTCATGCACACAGCTCGATCCTATAGCATGACATATGTATGTCTTGGGTGGAAAACCAAACCCTTTGCCTGGGTTGATGAGGTGGTGCTTTGGTCCACCAGGCATTGGCTTGCATCTGTTCATGACGCATTGCCCATGGTTTGCTTGGTTTGCTTTATCACAGACCCTCTTGCTCTGCTGCAATCAATAATCAACAGGTGTTGATTACGTGATTCCCAAGACCATGGGAACAACAGTGTTTGGTAGCCCATTACTCATTGAAAGGGGGTGACTCCTGTATGGATAAGCTTACGATCACACCTAGGAGACAGAAATAGGCCTCCCAAACACAAGATATGAATTCTGGACCTGGATCAGACACAATGTCTTCTGGGATTCCAAAATACCTGAATTCATGGTTCATGGACAAGTTCAGCAGTTTCCATGACAGTGGACAGACTTTTCAGAGGAAGCAAAAGACAGAGAATTGGTCAACAATGACTAGTATGCAGATATTACCTTCAAAGGGTGGTAGATCTGTGATGGAATCTACTCCTAGTTGTTAGTCTGGTTAGGAATGGGCAGAGGAAGTTTACCAGAAAGCAAGTGGCATGGGCTCTTGGTAACTACACAGTCAGTGCATCCTTTAATGAACCTTCTGGCATCATCGGCCACATTGGGCCACCAGAAACAATCTTTAAAGACCGAGAGGGTACCTTTGGCCCCTGGTACCAGTGTATACTGATGTGTAAACGGAATGTATGAGCTGATTACATTGGTTTCTTGAAACGTATTGGAGATCACAGGGCCCTCCCAGTGGAGCAGGCTCAGTTACATCGGTAGAGGGTCTCTCAGAATTCTCTGCCCATCGAATAGTCAACAAACAGTGTACATGGTAAGAATGGCCCTGGATTATCAGAGGGTTCTTCAGGAGCGTAGACATGGGAGACAGTTTTTTTGTTCTTGGTAAAACAGGCAACGCTTTATGTACAGGCAGTATATGTAAAAGTTAGGGTTAGTATTATGTTAGGGTTACAGGGTTAAAATAAACATGGGCATACATTTTCATGTGTTTTTGCTCATTCCCATGCTCAAACCCAAATAATATATTAAGTCATATATTATGACAGAGTTCAAAATGGCAATGCCTACAATCATTGACAAGTGCAGCTAAACAATTAATCTGAATTCCTAAATGATTGCAACTAAATTATTAAATAATTACTAACAATTAATACTTAAAAAAAAGAATGCATTCAAACATAACTTTTATTGTTTTAAATACAGTAACTGTATTGTAAACCAAAACCACTTACATACTCTCTACACTCATCTTATAATCTTAATCATTCAAGATCATTAAAGAGCAACAAGAAAATGTATTTTTGTATTCGACAAGGATTCAAGCAACACCCAGAAAACTGTCCACATTTAAAACCACCGCACAGAGGTCATTACAGTCTTTCATATAGTACCTTTTAGAAGTGACAACATTAGTCACTTAGGTTAAGATACAACTAAAATGTCCCAGATCACCCCCCAATTCCCCATAATAAGTATGAAAAGATTGAACCAATGCAGTAATCTGAGGAGTCCAGTTCAAAGAGTCCACAAACGTAATCCAGACCAGGAGACTGCCCTTCTTTTGCTGTCAGTGGTGTGTCTCTAGTCTCACAATGGTGCACTCATCCTGTGGAGAGGCAGCATCCTCTGGGCAGAAGCTGGTCATAGTGATGCTGGTGGTGGAGTCCTCTAGTGGAGAAAAAAGCTTGGTCCAGCACTTAAATGTGCCCTTTTAAATGATAATATTTTCTTTCAAGAAATTTGGGGAAAGAGATAGTGTCCATTTAATCAGGTTTTGGTTTAAATCTTTAGGTTTGATTCAATGTGTCAGCCATTTAAGTCCCCTAAAAATAATTGACAATACTGCACAATGATGTGGGCTTTTTTTTATACACAAATATTTTCTTAAGGATGCATTGTTTCTAACTCCACACAATGCACAATGCAACAGATTTACCCCTAGTGTAACTGTGTTCTCCATCAATGCTTAAAATACTTCTAAAGCATAGCTGGGGGAAAAATGTATTTTGTATTAGTTATCACTTTCTCATTGCCTTTAATTAAGATATATTTCAATGACACATGCTTTGTAACTCAATGACAACTTTTCCATGAAGCAATTCTGATTTTGGAGGAAAAAGATATACAGCTTCCATAAAGGTGATGCACACAGAAAATCGTACACTAAATGTGTCTTCAGTATTGGAACAGTGTAAGGCATGATTTTGCCAACACCCTGTCAACATCTTTTGTTTAGACACAAAAGATAAGAATTCTCTTCAGTTCTGATCAAACTGTGCACTTTGTTTCCGAAACACACACATTTGAAAGTAAGAAAGCTACTTAAAACTTAAAGCTACAATACATATGAAGGACATGACTACTTTATGTCCTTGAAGCTATATGACTGCTTATTGCTTTACTCTGCAAGTTCAAGATATACATCTTGTAAAGAAGCCCAAGGAAAATCATTGACAGTGATTGGAATCATGATACCATCACACATGAAGTGTGAAGAAAGTTCAGTACAGAACTAGAAGATCAGAACTACAAATCACAATCTATAAAGGAAATAAACACAAAACAAAACACACAGACACAGACACACAAGAATGGACACAATCATAGATGGGGTTTCATAAATGACCAAATTCAATAATCTATTAGCATGCAGGAGTTCCTGGTGAATGACTAATAAACAGACACAGTCTTTAAAAACAGCAATACATGCAACATTGATACAGAGTATAAGAAAACCTCTAATTTAACACATTCAAACCATTATAGCCACTGTGGAAAAGTTGATCTTTTATAGGCAGTATCAAAAGGAAACTTAGCTCAATGTATATTTGTGCATACGTTTAGTTTAATGGCAAGTCATGTAGTGCTTTTGCATAAACATTTTGAAAAGCTTATTATTCGGTATGCATAATGTTTCAAGGTAATTTTAAAATAAAAAAGAAATTTAAATAAACACTACTTCCTTGGATGTGTGTATATATATATATATATATGTGTGTGTGTGTGTGTATATATATATATATATATATGCACTGTTACAACAGTGACAGCACAACCATGCCACATAACAGATGGTCTAACTCAGAGTACTTCACCACAAACAGATAGTTTACTATAAAAACAAATTATGCTTTAGAGTTTTGTTTTGCAAAAGAAACACATTTAAACTAAAGGGAGGAGGGGAAATGGTAATGTGCTTCTATCTAAATGGATAAAGTATCACGATTTACCCTATTGAAGGAGGGTAAAGTTGAAAGGAATTTTTGGAATTTTTAAATGGGTCAGGATGGGAGATTGTGGGTGGATGTGTCTAAGAATCAGGGGCATGGGCTCTAACATTATACTTTACCTGCTGGAGAGTGTGTCCTGGAGAGTGTGTTGCAGCTGACTGCGACTCAGGTAAATCTAGACGTAAGTCAGCTTTTTTGCTGTAAATATGCTTGACCTGCAGACTGTCATACTGCTGTGCCTGTCGCAAGTCCAGGTGACTAGAGTGCTCCTGTGCAGGAAGGTCACTGGGGTTTCTGTCTAGCACAGTGACATTAGACTGATTACATGAAGAATCCTCCAGAGGAGATTCACAAAGTTCGGTCAAGAATACAGCAGATTTGGGCTCTTTTTCCTGGTGGTTGGAGGTGTAGCAGCTCTTCACTGTGCTTGTGGAAAGCTGGGATGAGTTGTCATTCTGAGTGTTCTGTGGTTCATCATCAAAGACGTCACCATGTGCATCACCTGACTGGTGAGGTGGAGTCAGGGCACCTCCCTCTTCACATCCAAGTTCTTCACACTCATCCACAGAGAGCAAAACAGAACGATGGAAGTTAGGAACTGAATGGTATTCAGGTTGCTTATTCTCCTGGTCCACAGCATCTTCGAATGCCAGGTTGACAATACCTTGAAACTGGGGAGAAGGCTCTGAATATGGGGGAGCCATAACTCTTGGCAGCACTTCAACTTCAGATCTTTCATCTTCAGTCTCTTCTTCTTCCCCAGAGGAGAAAAGCTGGTGATCCTGCACAGCCTTAATGTTTGTTATTGTAGTATCCATTTCACAAAGTTTCTCCTCCACTGGCACCTCATCCTTTCTAATCCATGATTGTGGTCTCTGACTTCCTGTCTCCTCCTCACTTGTAGTTTCAGCATCCCGTCCTCTTAGTCGCACTTCCACATGTAGCCCAGACCCACTCTCGTACATCTTAAGCTCCTCAGGTGTGCTTGTATCACTGCTGCTACGACCCAGGAAATCAGGGCACCGCATTGTCCCACACTTAGAAATGCCATGCTCCTGGGAATTGCAGTCATCATCCTGCGAGCCACCAGCATCATAATCTTCTGACCGTGGCTTTATGTCATCAGAAGAAGTGGTAGCACTGCCAGTTTCTGAATCAGGGTGAAGCCCATTCCATGAGTCCTCTAGGGTAGTCTCAACACCACCTAGACTACAGGGTGTATCAGGAGATAAGTCTGATTCCTTTGAAGAGTTCATAGAATTATGGCCCTGACATGGACCAGAGAGATGGGGAGAATTGGAATAGGCTGAGGTCAATTTATTCCTACTACATTGTTTGGATGTATTTACAGAGTTCACGTAGTTTTGTGTTTCTCTGGTCACTGGCTGAGTCTTTACCTCTGTACTGCCTAGTTTCCTCAGTGGATTACTGCTTTTTACCACATGAATCTTGGTAGAAGTTACTGATGCACCCCTGGGGATGGGTTCTTGCACCACTTCTGGCTGGTCTAGCACATCTGGGCTGACTAATGAATGCTGCTTCAGAGATATAGGAACTGTGGAACTCCCCACACTAGATTCTACCACTCCTTGTCCTCTTGTCTTAACTTCAGCAGAAGCTGTATTTAATTGCCGATTTACTTTTTTAGAGTTGGTGTGTTTGGGGCTGAATGTCAAATCTTTTGCAGCAGCCATTGGCTTTTTGGAACCAGCAGAAGTAGCTGAGTTTTTGACTGCTCCAGATGATTTTAAAGATGATTTTGTTGCAGGTATATGTGGAGTTTTTTGTTTGGATCCTGTTTTGTTCAGAGCAGGAGGCGACTGTTTGGAAGTACACAAGGAAGTTTTGATGCTGGCTTTTGTTGTCTTCTTAGAGATTGAAGGTTTAGATGCATCTTTCTCTATCTCCTTTTTGGGGGAGACAGACTTTCTAGAGCTAATGGCTGAGCTGTGTCTGGATAAAGCTGTATGAAAGAAGTAACAGACAGTATTGTTCCAAAGTCATAATTTTTAAATATGGCAGTTTTTGTACAGTTAGATATGATAAAATAAAAATGTTAATAAAAATTAAATAGGTTTTGAAATGTAATAACATTTTTATTAAAGTGCAAAGCTGCAACTAATCAGACATTCTAATATATGAGTGTTTCCTACCATGGTTTTCTGCGCTCCTATTCTTTGGATCTGAGCGAGCTGCAGATATTTCAGGTCCTGCTTGGTTGGTTGTGGTGGGTTTTGCCTTATTTGCTTTATTTGTGGGGCTGTAGCAGCACAAGTACACTGACTATGAACTGAAATATATTGTTTCTCATAAACAGATAAAGTAATTCACAATTAATAATCGACGTGCAAGGATCACAGACTGAGATTGTTCATATATCTCACCTGCTAGTCTTGTAGGTTTCTGGTTTCTGAGCAGGTTTGGTCAAAGGGGATTTTGTTGCTGCCTTGGCTTGAGGTTTCAACCTGAGACCTAGAAAGCAAAAAGGATTATTAAAGATTACTCTGAAAAACAATGAAAAATTACTCTGAAAAATAATGGTCCTTTAAGCATTGATTTGTTTTTAAATATGACATTAAATGCTTCTAGTTATAATAAGCTCTGTTAAACACCGATACTTTGGGTCACAAAGGAGTCAGCACCAGGCAAACACCTGCTAGTGAGCAGGAATTTTGGAATTCTGTTTATGGGCTTTAAGATCTCACTGATCCCAAAGCTTTGTTCTTGCTCTAAAAGGACCACAGTTAAGTGCAAATACAGGCATACAAACAAAAAGGGGGGGAATGTTCTTCTAACACTAATTGTAAAGCTGTGGTCAGGCCATCTCAAAGTTTAGTAGGCTGTTAAACAAATATCCTGAGATCTTGTAGAGGCATGTATAATTATTTGATATGTTGTGTGAATCCAGTAATGAATTAAGGGTAAATTTTGCACAACACCTGTGGTGGTACTGTAGCCGTTGTTGTGAGGACTCCCCATGCTGTTGTCTGGTGAGGTGCTGCCAGAGCTGGAGGGAGTATTCTGAGCAGGCTGGGCATTGCTCATGCTGTCAGAGACTGATTCCTGGGGCAGATCTTTACCTGACATTGTGGTGTTCTGCACTTTTGCTGCTTTAGTCTGGCTTGCCACAAAATCAGACTCAGCAGGGGAAGACTTTGGCCTTGCTCCTGGATTGGGTTTCCTGTCCAGCACGGCCCTTCCACAGGAACCTAAAGCACTGGAATTCTCCCGTTGAGTACCTGAACCAGCAGTGCCATTCAAAACTGGTTTAATAGCAGATGCAATCTTGGATTTAGCTGGTGTGTGAGTTGGCTTAACTTTATCATTCTTGCTTTGTACTGAGGCGTTGTTGTTAGGTTTTGCTTTTACAACAGAAGCTGTGTGAGCTGCGGGTCCCAGAGGATCAGACTTCATGGTGCCCAATGCTGCAGCTAAAAGTCTTCGTGGACTTTGTGATATCTTTAAGGGGGCGGTGAGTAGGACTATCACATGTAGATGAAGAGCCAAAGAGGCATTTTGCAGGCTTCTGTTGTTGTTGGAGGAGAGAGAGAGAGAGAGAGAGAGAGAGAGAAGACTATGATGGCTTTGCACATTGTTATAATAAAATCAGCAAACTGTTTCACACAAAAATCTCAGACATACACCACCAAGTCACATAACTATGATCTTTGGCCAAAATAATAGGACCATATAGAATCATATGGATTCCCTTAGTTCAAAGTTTCTGTATTTATCTCGCTTATGAAAAAGAAATATTTTGATAAACTAAAATAGCCTATTGACAGCTTCAAAAGTCATGATGGAAAAATCTCAAACAGCATCTACACTCATACCGTCCAAATACAAATGACTTTTCTATCAAACACTACATAGATAATATTCTTCTACACAAACAGGTGCACTCATTAAAACACCCTTCAGAAATAAACTCTTTTGAGCTTTACGTTAAAGTAAGCTGTAATTACCACCGATAATCAACCTGTATGGCACAGTTATTACAATGATTTCTCAGATCTGTAATTCTACAGCACAGATTCTCTGTATTAACCCTCAGGTTCATGTGATGAGACAGCACTCATTTGGAAATAAGCTATTACATTTACAACAGCCAGAGTTTTCATCACAAAGAATGTATTTCCATTATAAATGTATATTTCCAGTATTTCATAGAACATTTTGAGGATGACCAGAGATGACTTTCGGTTTCACCAAAACAAGACGCTTAATAAAGGATTATCTGAGACCTGGTGAGCACAGTTTGTTTCCTAGCCTTTTTGAAGAGCAGCTGAGAGGGTTGTTTGAGGAAAGAAAATAAAGAGACAACTACATTACAGACAGCTTCGGTAAAATTATAACACCCACCCCTGCATAAACATTTCCTCAATCAGGTACACAAATACATGCACACTTGCAACCAGTCCTAGTGAAAGAGGCAGCACAGCTTTACAGAGAACTGCGGATTTCCTGCTCCATGTCCTTTGATCATATATCTAGGCTTCCTTCCGAAAGCTGCAACACTCTCTGATCTCAATATAACAGAAACAATCCAAATCTATTCAATCAGTTCCTCTGAAGGAATGCAGTGTTTATGTGTCAAGCTTTGCAGAACATGAGGGGGTATTGTACAAAGCCTGGAGTATTGTAGCCTAAAAATCTCATCAAAGCTTTGCAGGGTCATATTAAAAAAACATGTATATGTCAATAGACTTGAAAGATATGGAGCAGGACTTACCTTACTAGCTACCCACTAATGCATGCCAAGGAAGCTGTGCTTTACTGCACAGGACTACCCCACCAACCTACACAAATACAAGCGCATTCTCCCTTAACACTAAGCTTCCATAGAAAGCTATTGATCGGTTCTTTACAATTTCCATCCTCAACCATTTTTTTTTCTTTTGTTACTGCTAAATTCTTACCATGTCTTCACTCTCTGCTTACCTGCAAGTATTTTAGCTTGATAACTGGGTTGTAGAGCTTCCCATTCTTGTGTGTCGCACGGAAAAGAAGGATTGAAGCAGGAAGGTCCTTGCATGCAGCAAACACAGCTCACGCCTGAATGGTTACAGGAGCAACAGAAAGAGTGAGAGAGAGAGAGAGAGGGTGAGTCAGTCAGTGAAAGCGAGAGAGGAGGAAGGGTGGGTACAACAGCAGGAGAACAGGAGCGAATCGGCAGCTGCTTAAAAGCCTGGTTGTCTTGGCAACCAATCACTGTTGCCTCCCTCCACTCTTAACGGGATCATCTCCAGCTAAATGAATGAAGTCACCATCTGGTCATTAAAATACCCTCTTTTTTTAGATTTTGCCTCAGCCTTTCCAACTGTAATTGATTTATCCTTGGGTCTCTCCCTTCCTTGCCTCTGTAATGGACATAGAATGGATTATGCTGACAAAGACCAAGAGTTAGGACATGCCACATCCACATCTGGTTTTGTCATTTCCCCTGGGATGTGAATTAACTCATAAACAGAGACAGAGAATGGCAAAGAGAAAAAGAAACTACGACATATGTTTACCATGACCTGCTCTATTTACATGTGCCATTAAATACAGAGGCTGTGCATGGCAGACCTTTGCTGCAAGCACACACTGCTTAATGCAGCTCAGAAACAGCATGGAAATGTACTTGCAAGTATTATAATAATTAAAACATCATTGCAGTGTGTATATATGTTTTGATTAATTTGACCAACTTTCTTATGTACTAAGTAATTAAAATGATGGCTTTCAATGCTTTGTTTTTTGTTTACCTCCTCTTCCTCCTGCCTCTGTCATAAGTAATAATATCTACCTCTGTTGAGTGATCACTTAGCCGATCAACAAGAGGTTACAGCAGTTCTCCACAGTAAGGCCTTTTCACACGGCTACACATACCTTCCATAGTTGAGTGGGGTGAACTCTAAAACAATACACATCTGACTGTCTTAGCAGACGTGACAGCTTATATCTAAATGTGTGTCCAAACATCACTGATAGTCTGTTAAAGGTTGTACCCTTTGAGGATTGTGGAAGGCAGCGGTGTTTGTGGCCTTGGGCAAATGTGTAAAAATTATCCACAGACACTTTTCTCGCAGTTTAATGGACAGACTCAGCACCTGCTTTGCCTATTTCAGCTGCCAATCAGATGCTCGCTGCCACACAGCACTAACACTACACTCTGCACAGTGTAAAACACAACATAAAACCAGACACACTGAAATACAACAACAAAGGAACACATTCATTTACACAGTGTCCATCTTCCTCTGACTCACACACAGAAATTAAGGACATCAACTCAGCTCTTTGTTGATCAGGTAAATGTTTCGCCAGTTATGACCTGTGCTTAGTTAAGTCACAATGAGCAAATTTTCACATTCTCCATTAAAACCTTTTATATGATGCATGATTTTTTGGAGTTGGACAGAAAATGAATGAGCAACATTTGTCTGAAGCAGCAGTTGTCAAGAAAAAAAATAAAAAATTAAGAAAAATTAAGGAAAAATTTAGGAAGGACACCTTTCAAAAAATGTACAAATAAAAATTATTTTAGATGTTTAACTGCTATTTGGAGCATTGGGATTGCTAGACAAGGGCTTAACAAAATTTTGTGGAAACCTTAAATTAGATTTGTTTTGACAAAACACTTGTTTTGCCTGTAGCTTGTAATTAGCCAGTGCACGTTCTGACTCATTTTGCCAGCATGGATCACAATTGCTTAAAATTAGCTAGTGTCTCAGAATTATTTAAAGGTGGCTATAAAATACAATTATCAGGGGTTGCCATGTCGTTTCTGGCACAGTTGTCACTGGAGAAGAAACAGCAGCCACTGCAACAACGACTGGAGTCGTCTCAGCCACAACTCAACGATTATAGAATGGTTTTAACAATTTCTCTCCTGTTAAAAACAATGGTCTTGAGAAACCATTTACATAACAACTCCCTGCATGAAATGAAAGAAGAACTGAAAGGCCAGTCACAGTCATTTTTGATTATTTTTCAGGCTTAAGCTCTAAATCCTGCAAGACTTAATAATTATTTTTGCTCATAGCACGAGTGACTGCACAGGATACAAATACAACAGGAAATTGTGTAACAACAGTTTGATCCTCTAAAGAGGGAGAAGCAATTACAATTGGAGGTGGTGCTACATCTCTCCAAACATGACCATCAGCAAGATTATTACCTAAAATAACAGTAACTCCCTCAAGAGGCAAAACCGTCACACACATACAATCACTTTACCACTTACCAATTCTGACTGAAGAACTACTGTAAAGGAACAGACAAACTCTGTCTAATTCCCTTTATTTGTACGTTGACAGTACTAAAATCAGTGGAAAAGCCTTAAACAGACTTTTATGAGGGCTCCTGTATTCCTCTTAATTTTGACAGGAACTTTATCTCTGCCTCTTACAAGAGACACAAAACCGCCTGTAAAGAATGGAGCATACATTTGCTTTTTATTACACAAAACTGTTTTCCTTGTTCTGGCACACACTTGCCCTTGGTAACATGTATGTTGGTAACCTCAGAAACTACTAAAGACACCAACAAAGCTGATTTTGGTTCAGGCACAATTGGATTTTGCTTTTAAAGTAGGGAAGCCTTTTCTCCAATGACCTCTCTTAAAACAATAAGCATACTGATTATTGTTCTCAACAGAACGCTTTAATTTTCTGTACAGCTTAACACAACCAGCAAGAAATGAATGACATACTCATCAGCAAGATGGAATCTTTCTCGGCTGTTTTTACTTTTCATTCTCTTGAAAAACAGCCACATTTTTGGATAATTCATTCTTAAATTGTTCCAACAACAACAATACATACAGATGCTCACAGGTATCTACAAGAGATGAAGAACACAATCAAAAACTAATCAAACTACAAAAAAGATCGTTGCGCTCCTTTACAAAGTTCTAAACTTTTGTCAATACGCATCAGGAACTAGTTCATATGCTTTTAATACTACTTCCTTTCACATAGACCAATATTATCAACTACACTAAGTATGCCTTTTGAATCTTACCTTGGAACACACACTGCAACAATAATGCTTGCTTGCCATCTTTGCACCCTATCAAATTTGCTAGACATTCCAATAAACTAAAGCAAGAATCCAACTCATCTTTAAATTAAATTTGGGCATAAGTGTCAGAGCCTGTGTTCTATGTCAGAGCATGGGGCTGGATTCCGACTCGTCCTGTCTGTTCGCGCTTTCCGTTCCAAGAGTCGGAGTCTAGACCCGTACTCTGGGTGTTCATTCTATGTGGAGGCACATGGCTTCGGCTTTGTTTATATCTGCCATGTTTAAAGTCTATTGCCACCTTGGTTCATTTTTTGATTACATGTTTGTTATTTACTCTTTGCGTGAATTGGTGCTTTAACTTCATATTCATTTATTTATATTTTGTATGAAAATTCCACCTTGTTTCTCGCCCCTTGTGGGAGCTTTGAGTTCTGTTTACTTAAAAGCCTTTTGTGTTAATCGCTGTCTACATCTGGGACTGCACAATATTAGGCTGAGCCTCCAGCTTACCTCTATTGATTATTGTCAGTATCGGGACTTTTTGATAAGTAGTTTCAAAAGTTCAATTTCTTAATTTCTTTTACTGTCTTCCATTTCTCCATTTACAAGTCAACAAGTAACAAGCCTTATTTTCAATAAGTCCTACACCCTATTTTAGACATTTTTAATAAATGGAACATTCCTGTTTTATAAATTGCCATAAACTCTTTGCCTCGCCATGGCAACACCATTTAAGATATCAATTCGTTCACAATTTTGCATCTTCAATATGTCTTCTTTTCTTTGACCAAGTCACAAGTGACTTGGGTAAGTTTGGGAAAAAGGATTATTATAAACTCTGTTTTAAGTGACACACTTCCTTGTCAGTTGGTAGCACTATAGCTGTAACTCACAAAAGCCATCAATGTTATCAGCCCACCACAATAAACATGTTTGCCAAGTTTTACGTAAATCGCTCAATGCATAGGGTAGATATTAGGGTAGACTTCCCGTTTTCCACTTTTTACCATAAATTTACCACCTCACCATGGCAACACCGATTGAGATATATATTGAGAAAATTTCTTTGCAGTTTTGAATCTTCAATGTCTTGGCATGATGTTACATGAAATCCCTAGGAGAAGTTTTTAAAAGTTAACAGCATGCGGTTTTCAAAATCCAAAATGTCAAACATCCTGTTGGGTGGAGCTAAAGGGTGTCAGTGTGAAATTGTTCGGGTCGAAATGGCCGATACATGTACCAATTTCGTACAGGTACGTGTATGTAGGTATGTATGATATACGCGCCATCTTTTTTTTTCCAGGGAGTGCTACAGAGCCCCCCTGCTCTGTCTGTGTGACTTAGTGGCCGGGGACTTTGGTGTGTGTGCCAAATCTCAGGAGTTTTTAAGCATGTTAAAAGACTCAAAGGCCTCGGAAACCTTTAAAAAAGAATCATAAGGAAAACAATAGGTAAAATATAAATCTACCTATAAAGCTAAATATAGCTGCAAAAAGTAATGACAGGCCCAAGCACTACAACACCATTTCCACCTAGTGCTTTTAAAAAAAAATGCATGGTTGTCATTTAATACTCAAAATAATAGAGGACTGTTTTAAAGTCTGTTCTAAATAAGTCATTGTTGTAAGTGACCCATCCTGCTGCCAGTTGGTGATGCTATCATCATTGTGATTAGCGAACAACACCAAGTTTCCGGTAAATCTGTGTTGTTAATCATGAAGTTTCCAAGTTTCATGTAAATCACTAAATGCACGCAGAAGTTATGAGATACTTCCTGTTCCCTTGTTGCCATTAACTGATTGCCTTACCATGGCAACAGTGTTGGAGATATCAACAATCTGTTTACAATTTAGCATCTTCAATGTCTTCTTTATGCATGCAATGTATGCTGCATGCCATTTCTTGCCATAATTTTCACCATGGCAACACCTTTCGAGGTATCAAACATCCTTTCCCAGTTTTGTATCTTCAACGTCTTGGCATGATGCTCACCAAGTTCTGTTTCCAGAAATCGATACCACCTCATGATTTGATGCTATGGCAAATGTGTGTTCCACCTGCCCACGCTACAGCCCATTCTGTATTTTTTTCTGAGCTAGATAATGGCGACCACTGTCAGGATCAGATGACAATCTAATAAGTGTCAGCCAGACAGGTGCTGAGGCAGATCATCCTCCTCTTTCAGCTGCATCTGAGGAGCTGATTGAGGTGATCTCATGTTGTTGAGAAATTGAGCCAGATAGATTGATTCAGAACAGCCTCCCTGCCATAACCTCCCATTCTTCCCTGACCTTCAAACTGAGGCGTCGAAGTCATGGAAGAATTCGTATTCTGCTTATGTTTTTACTCCCACTGTGAGTAATTAGTCCTCCATTGTCACTTTTGATTTTTACCATGCTGTACCAGGCTGACCTGCTTAAAGACCTGGACCAGGGTGGGGGATTAGAACTGGATGTGGTACAGGAGCTCAGCTGAGCCACAGATCTCATCCTCTGTGCCACCAGACAGACCACCTGTTACGGAGGAGGCCGTCACTCCGCCTCTTCCCTGCCTCCAGAGGGAGGTTTCACCAGAATACTAGTTTCTATCCGGACTACATTTCCCATGTTCCCTGTACCTAGGGCTAAATATTCCTGTTTGTCACCTGTATCTAATCAGCCCAGTTATTTAAGCCCAGGACTTCAGTATACTCATTGTGATGTCTTGTTTTGCTATGTCAAACATTTCAGAGTGTTTTCCCTTGTTGATTACCCGTTTGGATTGTTTATTGTGTTTGATTGTTTGCTGCCTGCCTATTGTTTTTGCTTTGAACTACGTTGTTGATTGTTTGCTACCTGCCCTGACCGCTGCCTGTTTACCCGTTCTAATTTTTTCTCGCCATCATTGCTCTGTTTGCCGGTGTTTGATCTTTGCCTTTTTTTATGGATTACTCTGTACAATAAATAGCTGCACATGGATCTCTCTGTCCAAGAGTCTTCATTACAACACCCATGCCATCAGCCGTTCTATGGTTGCTTTAGTGGCAACGGAGAGGCACCTGTGGCTCAACCTATAAGGCATTAAGGATAAGACCTTCCTACTGGGGACCAGCCCCATAAGGGAGGATTTCTGAGCACCTTGCCCCCCAGGGGGCACTTCTGCTTTCCATGCCACCTCAGGTGTCTAGGGAGACAGAATTACCTGCCTGTTCATCTGGCTTATCTTCACTTTTTCCTGTCCAACCATTTCTTGACAGTTTCTGATTCAGGATACCGGACAGGTAGAGAGGATGTTACCACTGTCTGATTTTCTGGCAGCGTGAAAACTGCTGCCTTTTTATACCCATGGCTGTTGTGCTATTCTGGCCAAACCAAATCTGGTTCCCAGATCCAATATCTCTCTTGCATAGAACCAGGTTACATTCAGAACCTGGGACATTTGGTGACAAACACATTAAATCCCTAACAGGAGTATTTAATAGTTCATGACATAAACTGTCCAGAAAATCCGAATGGCCAGATTCCTGTTAGGTGGGGCTAATGGGTGTCAGAGTGAAAGTTATTCGGGTCACCAAGACCCGTACCAAGTTTTATACAGCTGTGTGCGTTTATGTATGGTATATGCACCATCTATTTGTGCCCCACACTAGAAGCACTACCATGTAGTAAGTTTCAAGACTTTCTGAGCATATTAAGGGGCCCAAGGCCCTGAAAACCTGAAAAAAAAAGAACAAAAAATTATCCTAGGGAAACAATAGGGCTCTTTGGACTTTCAGTACCTATACACTAATAATTCTAAAGAAAATAATAGGACCCTTTGCACTTTTAGTGTCTGGCCCCTAATTTCTTATAATCAAATCTTTTCCTGCTACAAAATAATACTAGGCCAACCTACCATAAAAATTTAACAGATTTGTGGCCAAGAGAATAAGACTTTTTAAAGCAATTTCATCCCTCATTCCTCACACCTCGGAGTACAAATTCAAAAATCATTTCTATTGCAATTCCTGGTAACTTTCAGACCAGCACTTGACCGGCACTAGTCAGCAGTAAAGCTTATACAATCGTCTCATTGAGACTGTACTGAGACCCGTCCTGATGTGACTCCTCAACCTCCTACCAACAGCAGAGGTAGTACCAAAACAATCAGAGAAACTACACACGCACAATCTCTTTCTGTTTCTAAGAAAAATCCTAAACTACATTCACATGCCTCTCTGAGCTGGTTTACTGTAGTGCACCAAGTTTAGAGTAAAGAGATTCAAATTAAAGAATTGAATGCATTCAAAATGCATTCAAAGTGACTACTGGATTCGCACCTCCATACCTGCTCTCACTTCTTTGCATTTATGTGCCCAGAAACTTGCGTTCACCTAATGAACGTCGCCTTGTGGTTCCATCCCAAAGAGGGAAGAAATTACTTTCCAGGACTCTTACTTTCACTCTGCCTGGTTGGTGGAATGAACTACATAGCTACTATAACTTCTGAGTCACTTTCTGTTTTAAAAAAAAACTACTAAATATCTAACTATTTCATTTTCATTTAACTAATCAACAAACACACCGCTACTACTTCTACTTTTTATTTTAAAAAAAGTTTAAAAAATGTTGGAATACCTGAGACCTGTTTATAGCACTGTTTATATTCATCGTTGCTCTTATAGTTGTTGAAATATGTAAGCCATTAAATGGAATCTACTGAAAATGTGCTAAAAATGTCTCACCTCACAGTAGCAGTGGAGGTCCTGCAGACCTATAGAATGAGTAATGGTGAGGCACTCCGGTATGGATCTCTGAACTATCAACAGTCTGCAGAAAATGTTTAAACTAAACTGCTGGATGAGTCTGCTGGTGTTTATCATAATAGATGTAGAGAAATAAAACTGCATTTGAATATAGATAGACTTACAAGCAGGAAACTTAAGTAACACGAAGAAAAAGTTCTTTTGAGCCACACCAAATGGCTGGGAGAATAGCTTTTTGATAAAAAAAAATTGAATGCTTTATTAAAAGCTGGACCAATGCCCAGACTTTACTAACTCACATATTCACACATGCTGTGTTCCTAAAGAGCAATAATTAATTGATGAATGTACTATTGGCAATAATAGCAAATAAACACTTCTTTACAGTACTGTTAAAACTCATGTTTTGTGAATCAATGTGTTTGTCACCAACGTAATGCTGCACAAAAAACATGTAAAGATGTAGACTGTGTGTATGTCAGAGAACACTTCCCTCCAGCTATTCCCTCCAGCAATTTCACGTTAACAGTATAAAAATGTTCCAGATAGATGCTTCATTAAAATGAGAAAATATGTAAATGGGAAAAAATATATATGAATAATTTGAAGAATGTTGTGAGATTCTGGCTATTGTTATCAACAAATGAAGGGTACCTTAAAGTGAAGATCTTACTTCCCAAAAAGATTGCACTGTTGTCTTACAAACAGCTCTTATAAAGTATGCTTGCCTCTTAACAGGTATGGAATGTTTATCACATTTATCACAGAAGATGCTGCATAGCCAGTTATTAGTGTTATTGGATGTGCTTATCGTGATCTGACTGGGTAGCAAACACACAAACATAACATTTCCTGTATATATTATATAACTATTACATAACTAAAGCAATCAGTGTCATGCATGCATATTTTCATGCATGAAAATAAAAACAAAACCTACTTACACATTCATTTGAATACCTCACAACCACGCATAGCTATTTGAACTCTTATCTGATTTCATAGGGACTATGAATACTTTTCATACTCAAAGTTTGAACTGCTTGGCGTGAAACACTACACACAAAACAGCAGTTTCTGAATTTTCCAGACATAGACAAAGCTATGAATAATTGATACTTGGCAGGCTGGCGGATTCTCCTCAGGTTTAATGTAATGTAAAGGCGGCAGGTTCAGCTCCAGACAATATCAGATATGCTTTAGGAACTAGAGCAATACTATTGCTAGAGATCTTCTAAAATCAAAACTCTATTCTTTATTCTTCTGTCTCTGTATTTACCCTGGATGTCAAGTATTACTATGGAGCGCTATTGAGGACAATTTTAAAAAGCAATTGCAAATTGCTTTTCTGTGGTTCTATAATTCAAAATAGTTTTCTATTTGTGGGTGTAAAAGTTGTGAAAAAGGAAAACTGCAGTTTCGTTTGTTTAAAAAGAAACTGCAAATTGCATAAAACTTAGGAGAACACTTTAACACAAAAAAGGGTCCATTTAAGGCAGTCACTAAATATTTCCCCTTAACTGCTTAAGTGTTCCCTTAAGTTTTGTTATACAATTTGCAGTTTCAGTTTAAAATTGTCCTCAAAAATGCTCCATATATTACAATGTGACAAAAGCTTTGACCAAAACAGCACCTTATACCCTTATTCCCCACTACCTATAACAAGCAAGCAAATCCGGACATCCAGAGTGCACACCGGTTGTATACTCAGTACTGCAGTGCATTATAGGACTGAATGAGTGCACACACACACCCTTTATACTGTTTTAGTGATATTTATGGTTCAGTGAAATGATTTAATGTAATGAAGGTGGCTATGTCTCAAATCCTACTTTCACAGCCTTTATGGGCATTAAAGACACATTCAGATGTTTCATGACATTTCAATGATGCTTCAAGTCATGTCAGAGTCAGTATTACGGCCTTTCAATAGGCTGCCGATGTTGGTGGTAGAATTGAGCAAGTAACTGACGCGTGTAAATGAATCAATGCACACTGATGTTTGAAATGCTAACAGTGTCCTTTATTGTGCTTCAATAAACAGTTTTCCGTTCGCTTCCAGTGAGCTTTTCTTTCAATTCGTGACATACAATGTTAAGTTTATAACTAACAAACAGAGCAAACCAATTGTCCATAATCCATATTATTTCTTACTTGGTCATACAATAAAACTCAGTCCACACGATAAAGCCATTTGACCTGTTAAACTAATGAGCAGGATAACTTGTAGCTGTATGCTCAATCATGAAACCGTCAAAAACCGTTTGCTTTCCTGCCACCACACGTATCTTCTAATTAGACAGGTGCTCTTAATACGAGTATCATATTAAGTTGTGATAAATAATATCACAACGCCTCCCCATGGACAAAAACACAAATTGGTTTGAAATGGCTCCTACACACCAGCCCCTTAATTAATCATGGCAGTAAAACATAATTACACAAGTTATTCATAAAGGAGCCAGAAAAGTTAAAGCAACATATACAAACATTTGCTCATAAATTGTGACATTATTACAATCACAAACCCTCATTTACATTAGTTTCCAATAAAAGGCAAATCTCTCCAACAGGTCGCTCTAAAATGCTACTTTTAGCATTTAATTTCATATATGCAGCATATATATTATCATATATGTGCATATAAACTGCATATAGGTTTCATATATGCGCATATATCCTCATATAGGTTCTTTGCATGTGGGACAGAACACAGAATATTTCTCACTATATGAATAATCCATTCCCATGCTCCTCCACAATGGGAACCTGCTGGTGGATTAAAACTCCATTTTACTTCTAACTGATTTAACTGTTTTTCAATTTGCTGTTTATTCCATGCAAAAAGAGATTCTTACAATTCTCTGTTGGCACCAGTGAAATTTGTTCCATTGTCTCTTCCTTTTTCATATGCATCTGAGAAATTATGTAAACAAGCATGCATAATTTTTCCAAAGTCTGTGGGTTTTATGCATCGCTCCACTTGAAACTCTGCCACTTTATCCAAATCAGAAATCCAACTGTTCCACCTTGTTTGAAAGATCGGGTATATATTCTCATCCCAACTCAGATTCTGCTTACACAATTCCTGTAGAAGTAACTTGGCAGGTAACATAATAGGAGCAAGTAATCCCATAGGATCATACACAGAACAAACAAGATTCCTCTTTGCGTACATTGTTGGGATTTGAGCTGCATTCTAAACTGAAACACATCAGCTTCTGTGCACCACTGAAGACCCAAAGTTCTTTCCACAGGTAACTTATCTCGATCTAGATCCAAACACTGAATATCCTTGCTTCTGGATTGTTCTGGAAATGATTGCAACACCTTTCGACTGTTACTGCTCCACTTGGTCAAACAAAAACCACCCTTCTGACAAAGAGCAGCAAGTTCCTCTATCATGGCGACTGCTACCTCCTCAGAGGAGACACTCTTCAAGCAGTCATCCACATAAAAACTTTCAAAGACTGTTTTGATCACATCTGCTGAAAAGAGTGATTGATTGTTCTTTGCTGTTTGCCTCAATGCATAACACGCACAACTTGGAGAGGATATGGCTCCGAACAGATGAACTATCATTCGGTATATAGATACTTCCTGTTCCAAGTCTCCATCAGGCCACCACAGAAATCGGAGTAAATCAACATCCTCTTCCGACACCTTGACATGATGAAATATAGCTTGAATATCGGCCATTAAAGCTATTGGTTCCTGCCTGAATTGTATCAGAACTCCCAGAAGGGAATTTGTATAAAATACAACCCTTAACGTTCCTTTCTTTGGATGGAAAACTCCATGATGTGGAACATACCAAACCTTACCATCATCACAATCTAACCGATCTTCTGGCACTTTTTCAGCATAGCCTTTATCCAGAACATCAAAGGAAAATGTGTATATTCATCATGAAACTGTGGATTCCATTTAAGTTTTCTTTTCAAACCATTGCACCTTCGCCTTGCCTTACACAAGTTGTTAGGCAATACCACCTAATCAGTTCAAAAGGGTAACTTGAGGCTGTAATCCATCTTGTACCTTAAGAGACTTGTCCATGATTTTCAGAAACCTCTGATCCTCTCTGGATAGTTCCTTCTCATCCACATTGTTTTCACTGAAGTCATGATTATACTGATATTGAAGCAACTCCTCAAGCCTTACAACGGAAATCCTATTGACAGTAATGAAAGGGGTACCATTATGCTTCCCACAGTCACTGCTCTTTTCTGAAGGTCCATTAACTACCCACCCCAATAGGGTTCTATAGGCATATGGTCCATTACCATAGCTATTTATTACCTACCATGGCTTCATTACTTGGGAAGCATTAGCTCCAATCAGTAAATCGACATTTGCCTCAATGTGTGGAATTTTCACATGGCCACTTGGATATTACCTCCTGTGTTATGATGTTGTCTGCATTGACAGGCATTTTCTCCTGAGGGTACACTTCAGGAAGGGAAAAGTAACAATTACTGTTAATTCCACTAATTTCCAAGTCAGTAACAACATTGCAAGACACAGACTGCTCTTGTCCCATGGTACGCAGACAAATGTTAATCATTTTACCTCTGATGTTCAGTTCATTTACCAACTGCTGAGAGCAAACATTGCTGAACTTCCTGGATCTACAAAAGCATATGTTTGAATTAGTTTGGCTGATTTTACTTGCACTGGAATTATTGACAGTAAGCACTTTTCATTACCAGCCCCTGTATGTCCACAAGTTTGTGCAGACGCTAGACTGCGCTTTTCCCTCTTGTCCTTCACAGCTGTTTTGCCATGTATGTGCAACACTGAAGGATGTGTCTTTACATACTTAATATACAAGGCGATTATCACATTCCTTGTTTAAGTGTCTGGTTTTCAAGCAACTGAAGCAAACCCTGTTTCCTTTTAAGAAGTCAAGCTTTTATCGTTGTGACCTCACACCTTTCCAAGACATGGTTACCAGAACAGAACAAACAGGATCTTTTTTCATTGGTCTTGTGCACTGAATGATCTCCCTGTTGTTATGTTACATGCCTCCTTGAATCTGAAGTAATAATGTTTGTTGCAAAACTGTTTTCCCTTAAACGTCTTGTTTGGCTTCACTAAAATTGGTTTGTCCTACATACATCCAAAGACAGGATCTTTGCCTGTCGTTCAATGAAACCCACAATTTCAGCGATAACTCCATTATCTCACAAGCCTTTTTCTCTCCAACGCTCTCTCAATTTGAAAGGCAGCTTCATTACCACAGTTTTCATGTTATTTGGCATGTTAAGCTTTCGCATATAGGAATTATCAATAATATTACAGCATGCATGCAGAAACAATGAATATGCATGTAAACCTTGGGCATCCTCATTCTTTAACGATAGCCAACTTAAAGCCTTTTCCATATATGCAGCGGCAATCTTGAATTCATTATCAAATTGCTCCTTCAAGAGCTTCTTGGCTAGTGAATATCCCACTTTTGGATCAAGATGTTGGCACGTCCTGATTTTGCCAAGTGGTCGTTGTCCTGAGACCAGCATCTTTAATGATGTCCCTGGGACAACAACTGCGCGAGCCAATCAACGTTTACGATGTCATCGCGGTGCGCCAAGCCGCTCGCAGCGTTATTAGAAGGTGAAAATCTTTTACGCGTTTTACGCGTATTCGTTTGTAAACGAATAAGGAGGTTTGAAAACGATGGTCTTACCTGTTAACCGCACTTGACAGACGGGTTTGCCGTTGCTGATTTTTTTTTAACTTTAGAGCAATCGGCAGCAGCACGGCGCACCCCGATGACATCGTAAACATTGATTGGCTCGCGCAGTTGTTGTCCCAGGGACATCATTAAAGATGTTGGTCTCACGACAACAACCACTTGGCAAAATCAGGATGAGCCAAGAGCACGACGGCTCCGAACCAGTTCTCTTGGTGAACCTGAAGTAAACGGTTCCAAAAAATACAAACAATCTCTTTTACTGCAAGCCTTTTCCTCAACACAATGTTCACACACACACCCAGAGCAGTGGGCAGCCATTGCTGCGGCGCCTGGGGTGCCTTGCTCAAGGGTCTCACCTCAGTCGTGGTATTGAGGGTGGAGAGAGTGCTGGTAATTCACAATCTCCACCTACAATCCCTGCCGGACCTGAGACTCGAACCTGCAACCTTTGGGTTACAGGTCCGACTCTCTAACCATTAGGCCACGGCTGCCACAAACACTGTTTAAACACTGTTTAAACACTGTTCCCCCATTTTACACACAATGTTTACACCGAGCAAAAGGAGAAATGCTTTTACCCTTTTGCCACCAATGCAATGGATTTTCGCGTAATTTGTGTGCACATTGTGTGCCATTTGACTCGTTAAGGTAATGAGCCGGATAACCTTAACGCTGTATGCTTAATCCTGGTCAAACACTGTTTGCTTTTCTGCCACCACACATATCTTCTAATTAGACAGGTGCTCTTAATATATGAGTGTCCCAAGCCTCCCCATGGACAAAAACACAAATTGCTTTGAAATGGCTCATACAGTTAGAATTAGATAGGGCTGCACACACAAGTTATTTTCTTGGCAATGGAAGCCTTCAGTACACACAACCAAATACAACATCAAGACATAATCTATGATCAATATACACACTCAATCAAAGAGCCAAATGTAAAAATAACATAATATAACATAATATATATAATACATGTAAAAAATAAATGTTACCGTTTGGTAGCAGCTCCTTATAAAATTACCATCTAGGGCTGAGTAACTCTGTTTTATGTTTTTTCTCTCAAAAACCATTGTTTTCTCGCATTTGTATGGTGCTTATTTTGGGCCCTGTCTACAAACTATAAACTGTAAGATGCACTTATGCAAGAAGGAGAGCATAGAAATGAGGAAATATTCAACCTCGCTTCATGTGTGTAAAAAAACTATTTTACTGTTCATCCTGTCTCTAGTATCAGAAAGATTCAAGAAGATATAAGTGTCTAAAAATGTAAAGGTAATGTAAACTAGATAGGTACATTTTCTGAAGAAAATGTGAGTGGTGCTTGCTGTGGCAAAAATCAGGAATATTTAAATGACGTTAACACAATTTAGGGTGATATTAGCATGTTTTAGGATGCAATTACATGATGTTAAAATAACTTAACATGATGTTAAAATAACTTAACATGATGTTAGCATGACTTAACATGATGCTAGCATGGCTTAGCATAATGCTAACATGACTTACCATAATGTTAGCATGATTCTAGCATTACTTAGCATGATGCTAGCATAATGGTAGCATGACTTAGCACGATAGATATACTAAAATATGGCTTATTCATGATGTTAGGAGGTTGCTAGGGTGATGTAAATGGTTGTTAGGGTGTGCTCAGGAAGTTGCCAAGGCAATACCTAAAGCCCACTGAAAGCCTGAGTCAAATAAGCACACCCACATGTCTCTACAGTGTTTCAATGCTGAGATATGGCTTATTCATTTTATTATATGGTTGCTAGGGTACAGTAAATGTTACTAGGGTGTAGCAAGACAGTTAGGGTGTAGCAAGACAGTTTTAATTCACACGCAATAGACGAATACGTGTGTGAATTAAAAGAGCCAACTCCTATGTCTCTATGATGTTCTGGTGCTGAGATATAGCTAATTCATGTTGGTTGCTAGGCTGCTCCAAATGGTTGCTAGGGCATGGCTGGACAGTTTCTATGGTAATAATTAAAGACGCTCACCTTTTTCAATGGGGTGGTTGCTAGGGTACTGTAACTGATTGCTAGGGCGTGGTTATGAAGTTGAAATTTTACCATTTGTTGCTGTTGCTCTAGTTGTTGCTGTTACTAAGCTAAGCGATATGAGCCCACCCCCAAATCTGTACGACATTCTGATGCGGAGCTAAAGAATACATTTTGTATGTCACAAAATTCAGCCCAATGTTAAGTCTATAGAATTTTTTCGTTCACTTTTTCGTATGCCCCAAAAACATTGTACACCCTCCCACAATATGCCGGTCTATTTGACACCTCATTCATGTGTCTATGACAAACCGTGCAGGACAAGTAGCGTGTAGAAATTTTGTCCAGAAAAAGAAGTATGTTGGATAATAATATACTTATTTTACTTATTAATAACATACTTGCTTCGCAAGCACCACCAATTAAAAAGGGTGGATGAAAGTGAATAGGAAGTGAAACTGAGATTAGCTGTGTTGTCGTAGTTTGTGTTTCCTGCAGTGAGACCTGATCTGCAGCAGTCACCTCAACCCTGACATACTGATCAGGACTGCACACACTTTTCCATTTGTACAAGCCAAACCCACTGAGAAGCTGCTCCTGGCTGATGGTGAGGAAGAGCCTGTTGCTATAGTAACAGATCATGGCAACTGCTTTAACATCTGCAGCACCAAAAAAGATGCTAACAAGACACTCAATGACAGAAAGCTACACAACAGTGTGGTAATTCATCTCAAGAACATAACTATAAAAATAGGCATAAATGTACGCTTATATAATCAGTAATGACTACGGGTTAATGTTTTGAGGGCATACATTTGTATATGTATTTTTATAATGAAACCGGTATATTATCGATTTTGCTGCTAAAGTATATTTAAAGTAGGAGTAAATTGTAATTCTGCCACCATGGCAGAATTACAATTTACATGGTGAATTACATTACATTAGAATTACATGGCAGAATGTCATGGACATTCATTATGATTCAACAACCACTTAGGTCAAACCATCCATTATTGACTGATAAAACAAAAAGACTTTATCTTATAGCTCTTATAGTTCTTTTCTTATTATAGTTCTAGGCAACAATAATGATTCTTCATGTTGACCTAACTGGGTCAGTAGGTCATATTTTTAGTTGGTCTGGTGATGTTTTCTTTGGCCCATGGGAAAGAAATTAAAATATCTTTGTTAGTTTTTTATTAAACATTAGAATTTGTGGTTCTTTCAAATCATTGTTTGCATGAGCAGTCCAACATATCAGCTTCTGGCTTAATGTCATCAGTCTGGGGCAGGACTTCTTGTTAATGTCTAATAATAGAAGATGGAGTTTGGGCAGCAGGAGTGTTTGGAAAAGTTTGTCTGGGTGGCAGTTTTGTTTGATGCTGCTAGTAATTAATTTACTAGTCTCTCAAGGGTTGCAGGTTCAATCCTCTGCAGGTAGAAGATGTAGAATGACAAATGCATAAATGTAAATGTAAAAATGTAAATGTAAATGACAGGTGTGGAGAACTCTGCTCCCTGCAGGAGGTGAGGAGCTCGGGCCAGTAGCACCACCCTGTGGGCTTTCAGCCAAACAGCACAGCTCAAACATAGAGTGACATCAGTCTGCTGCTCCTCCTGCAGCAGCCTATCACAGCAACAGATCTCCGTTAAAATACAATAACACCAGACCAATGAAGGAGCTTTTTGCACTGCAATAATATTAGAATGTCACACTTTAATGCTCTGACTTTACAGAACTACTTCATTGACTGCACACACATCTTTCTATAGGGACCCACATTTTTCTCTGTACAGCAATAACAGTGGCATTCTGACCAACTACACTTTAAAAACACAGCACCACACAATGTATTTAGAGATCATCAGTGAGTATTTTACTAATGGAGGCTCCATCTTCACTTCCACATCAAGGTAATCATAAGAATCAATAATAGCATCTTCTGCTATAGAATGACAAATCTGGGTGAAGCAGAGTCCCACGTATTTGCTGGGCATTAGTGTGACTAATGTCCTCTTTCTCCCCTCCAATGTAAGTACAGAGTGATATGGGATGCATTTCCATTCTAATTACAACTGTTGAGTAGATCTGCTATTACCTATAGCTTTATGCATAATGAAGCAGGCTTGGCTTTCTATATTGTAAGCACAGGGTACATTTCAGGTACGAATAAAGAACTACAGTGCTTGCTAAGGGTGCATCATATAACAACACTGAAACTCCAGGCTATAACAAATGTAGAATAACAAAGGTGTTTTATGTTAAAGGGCATAATTACCGGTTGAGATCTCCTGACAGGGCATTCGCCAATACCTTCTTCATCAGGTTTTTGCTTTTGCACTCTTTAGATTGGGATTCTCTGGCAGCCTCAGTGGATGACATATTTTTGTCAGCAATAACATCTACTATTTTTGTCAGCAAAAACAAACATTAGTGCTGTTAATCAGTGTCTTGACTGTGTTTATTAGTGTCTTGACTGTGTTTATTTGGCTACAATAATAATGATTAAGCATTTATTAATAAGTCATTAGACTAAGGTTTTATCAGGAGTCATTTGAAAAACAAAAGCAGTTCCATGGTTCTTTTTCTTAAACTGTTTTTATGTTGTTATAGGAAGGGCTACTTTAATACAGAAAGTGGCTTTACTATCACCCTTCTACAAGAAAATATACAAGAAAATATACAACAACCTGTCTTTTTATACCACCAATCACACATAAAACAATTAAAACAAACCAAATTCACATTTTTCAAATGTACACAACTGGGAAAAAATTAACATCAAATGAATGAAATTAACACAGATCAATATTAGTCAGCATAAAAATGAAAAAGAAAAAAAAATCTGCAAAGCAGTGATGACGGCCCCAAGCATTATGGTACCTTTGCCACCTGGTGGTTCTTAGAAAATGATGGTTGTCACATGCATTTAATTCCAAAAACAATTGAGGACTATTTTTTATCTGTTTTAAGTAAGTCTGTTGTAAGTGACACACTTCCTTCTGCCAGTTGTTGGCGCTATGACAGTAATTCACAATAGCCACCTCTATGTCATCAGTACCTAGGACCAATCATACAGCTCAAGTTTGAACTGATTGAATTTTAAAATCTTTTAAACAATGTTTTAAGTGATATATGTCCTTCTTCCAGTTGTTGGCGCGATGACTGACTCCCAGTAGCAACCTTTATGTCATCAAGACTTAACATACAGCTCAAATTTGAATGAAATCACTCAATTCATGCAGCAGATATTAGCCACGTATTGTTTCCATTTTTTGCCATTAATTTATTCCCTTACCATGGCAATACCATTAGAGATATCAATCTACAATGTCTTGGCATAATGAGAACAATACATGTACCAAGTTTGGTGACCATAAGAAAAAGTTACCTGTGTGCCAAATTACACGCATTTCAATATTTAAGCTATCACAAACCATTTTAGACCTTTTATTCAGCCATGTCACATTATTTTGATCAAGTCTGAAGTGACTTGGCTAAATATAAGTTATGCACTTCCTGTTGTCATTTGCTGGCACTATGACCGTGACTTACAGTAGTCATATAAATGTCATCAGCCTACCACAATAAACATATTTACCAAGTTTGACATAAATCGGTCAATGCGTACTGTAGATATTAGTGACTTCTGTTTCCCATTTTTCACCGCCTCATGGCAACACTGTTCGAGATTTCAAAAATCTCTCTCTACAATTTTGAATCTTCAATGTCTTGACCTGACCTGACCTTGACCTGATGCTCACCAGGCTTGGTCACAGTCACATGAAATCATTAGGAGGACTATTTAAAAGTTTATGACATATTTTTCACCTTTAGACCTTATATGGGTCTAAAGATATTAGGAATTTATTTGCAGATGTTTAAAAACACCACTTAATAACTGTTTTATTACACATATTAGCTGAAATGTCCAATTTTTAATGCAACTGTCATAGAGCCACCTATTGCCCAATAGACACAAATATTTACATGCTTTTTTACACATTGCATGAGCTGCCTTAGATTCATGATTGGCTGATGTTTTGTTTAAGAAATATAGACTTATTGGTACACTTTGCCACGCCCCATTTCTGAAACAGTCTAGTTATAGTTTCCAGAGAGTCCAGAGAATTGTACTGCACTGGTTTTACTAACAGTCTGTAAAAAACCTAGGACTAGTTCCCAAAAGTAGATTTTTTAAATAACCTCAAATATTTGAAGACTGATTTGATTGACAGCAGTGTCAGGTTTACGCGGGAAAGAACCCAGTTGCAGACAGCAATTAACTCTAAACCAAACTTTATTAAAACACACCGAAACTAAAGCCCAACACGGGTGTCTTTAAACAACAAGTAAAACTTCCCAAAGAGTCACCAAAATACACAAGAAATATAAGTAGACGAATATAAACAAAGCCAAAAATCAATGAACAAATCACTAATATGAATATAAATATATACGAAAATAAAACAGACATGAAAAATACAAACAATGGATTAAACTTAACTTTTAAATTTAACGAGTAGCACTAACAGGACGACCAACGATTCTCCAAACACAAGACAAGACTGGGAAACAGACAATGAATGCTTCGCAACGCGAAGGCACCGGCGAGAGAGAAACTAGAAACAGAGAACAACCAGAGAGAACAAACAAGAACAAACGCAAGAGAGGGACCGGACACAACAGCAGACACAAGGGAATTAAATACGAAACGGGAACAATGACGAACAGGTGCGCAACATTAACTCAAACAAGGAAACGAGGAAACAAGGAGGCACTGCTAAATGTCTAAATCCACATCAGGGTAGGTGGTCCCTGTTTTTTACTCGATTCAACTTCACTGTTACCTATAGACCCGGATCTAAGAATACTAAGGCGGATGCTCTATCATGCCAGGCCGAGATAACCCCCTTGCCAGCTTCTCTAAGGAATATAATCCCCAAAAAATAATTAGTCGCTTCCGTACAATGGAATTTACATACCGAAATCGTTCAGTTCAATGACTCTCATCCACGTAACCCTGAATCCCCGAGAACCTTACTTTTGTCCCCGAATCCTTCAGAGAACGAGTGCTCACTCAGGTTCACAAAAGCACTAGTTCTGGACACCCCGGTATGGCAGCCATCATCCACCTCTTGGGAAACTGTTATTGGTGGCTTAATCTCCCAAGCGATACCATAGCCCACATACGAAAATGCCCAGTTTGTCAGGTCTCCAACACACCCAGACAACTACCTGCTGGACTTCTTCAACCGCTAACCACACCACAAAGACCCTGGTCCCATATTGCTATTGACTGTATTACAGATCTCCCTAATTCCAAGGAGAACACAACTATCCTCACCATAGTGGACTGATTTTCCAAAGTCTGTCACCTAATTGCTCTCCCAAAACTCCCTACAGCTTTTGAAACTGCATAATTGCTATTTAACTATGTTTTTAGATTTTATGGCCTTCCAGAGGACATTGTATCGGACTGGGGTCCCCAATTCACTTCACGGGTGTGGTCCTCCTTCTTCAAGAGTCTGGGTGTAAACACTCCTGGTTACCACTCCCATGCTAACGGACAGGCAGAACGCCTGAACCAAGAGATCATCCGATTCCTCAGATCATACTGTAACCAGCGTCAGGTTGACTAGAGCAGGTACCTGATGTGGGCTGAATATGCTCAAAACTCATTAATCAAGCCATCCACGGGTATGACCCCCTTCGAGTGCGTTCTGGGCTTCCAACACCCACTGTTTCCCTGATCTGGGGAGCCTACAAACATTCCCGCAGTCACTGACTGGCTTCAGCGAAGCGAAGAGGTCTGGGATAGGGCCCATACCCATCTACTCCATGCTGTACGACGCCAAACCTTACAGGCCAATTGACATCGTCGACCTGGCCACCGTTTTGCTCCTGGTCAATGGGTCTGGGTCTCCACCAGGGATCTATGCATCCACCTGCTCTGCAGGAAGCTCAGTCCCAGGTATGTGGGTCCTTTTAAAATTCGGCTTGCTTAGCCAAATATCGCATCCCTCCCACTTTTCATATCTCCCTGCTCAAGCCCGCTGATGCCCCGGCTGGAGGTCCGGAGGGGGGCCTCCGGGAACAGGCCCCTTCTAACTTGGTCGATGGCAAGGAGACATATCGAGTGGAGCAACTCCTTGATTCCAGACACTGGGGATTCAGTACCTGGTGGACTGGGAGGGTTGCGGCACAGAGGAGCACTCCTGGGTAAACGTGGGAGATATCCTAGACCCGGAAAGACCGGCCTCTTGACCCAGAGGAAGACTCCGGCATTGCTTCCCTCCTCGCATCAGGAGCCGCTCGTGGGGGGGAGGTCGCTGCAGCGCCCCCTGCTGGTCGTCAGCGGGAACCCTCACCAGAATATTAATGCTTTCCGAAACTACATTTCCCATGATCCTGTACCTGGTCCTGATTACTTTCTGTTTGGCACCTGAATCCAATCAACAGGACTATAAAGCCCAGAACTGCATGCTACTGTGCGATGTCTTGTTTTGCTATGTGCAGCATTTCAGAGCGTTTTCCCAGACTGCCTTATTGTTACCAACTGGACTGTATATTGTTTTTGACTTTTTTCTGCCTGCCTCTTGACTCTGCTTTGGACTGTGTTTTTCATCGTTTGATGCCTGCCCGATCGCCTCTGTTTGACCCATGCCTGTTTACTGTTTACACTGTTTAATGTTAAAAAGCTGCAAATGGATCCCACTGCCTTCACCTCTTCATTACAGCATCTTGTAATGAAAAATAAAACACAGAAAACATATTAAAAAAGATTAAGCAAAAAATATCACGCATGCACAACACAAAAAACAGAATATATGGTATTACTGCAAATTTGTATTGTTCATTATGAGATGCATATTAATAAAACTAATTAGGTATAGTATTGTAGTTGGTTTTGAAAAAAAGAGTTGACTGAATTGATGAAAAATACCACACATTTGGACCATTTAAATAAATGGACCTGCATTAGAAATACCTGAAATTACATGCAAAGGGTTATACCTCTCCTAGTGGTTTATGAGACGGTAATGTA
>JAZGTI010001653.1:0-38532 GCA_036877585.1 Botia kubotai
GCGTCTGCTAAATGTAAACAGTAGCTTTGCCACTTACAAGTTCAGATAGATAAATGAGGTCATCTCCACCTTTTCTGATTTAAGTACTACCGCATATAATGTGATTACACTGACCATAAGGTGTTTTTATAAATATCTATAACTAAACTAAAACTCAGAAAATCAACTAACCTGCACTCGAGCTTCGGTGAGGTTGACCCGTCGTGCTAAGTCTTCTCTGACAAAAGCGTCGGGGTAATGTGTTCTCTCAAATACCCTCTCTAGGGCCTGCAGTTGGCTGCTGTTGAATGTGGTCCTATTTCTCCTCTGTTTGCGCTTCTTTTTCTCCTCTGAGTTGAGTTGCTCGTCTGAGGAGGCGCACACACAGAAATACATACACACCATGAAATAAGGATGTTGTCATGAATATCTCCATTGTAGTTGGTTTGTATTTGTTTAACATGACCTGAAGCAAATTTAAATACATTAAAATTGCACAAGTGAAACAGAATAAGTTGATTTTCTACAACATGACACAAACATTGTGCAAAACCTTTACAAACCAGGTTGGCTTGAAAATTATAGGGAAATTAAAGGCGTTGGTGCATTTCAGAAATTTTGTATGCAGATTGGCATCAAACCTTGTGTGTCATAGACAGTTTAGCATAAATTACCTACTTAGATCTGCAGAAATACAATAAACAGAGTTTATATTTTATATTTTGGAACAGAGTAACAGTGGCCCTTGCTGTTGGGGTCAATAACGGGCCATCAATAATTTTGTGAAAACTTTATCCTTTTACTTTGGGTTACTTATTTAAAATCTGAAATTAAGATATGTTATTTTATCCATAAAATGTACATGCTTTTAAAATATGTCTATGGTGCGTCACTTAGAACGCGCTCAGGAACGGCCCTGGGGCAAAGCAACGCCACTAGTTCGGGGCCCAGACACTCTAGTGGCGTCCCTGAAAACGGCACAACATAAACTAATCAAATTAAATGCAACCACTAAGACTTTACAGTATTAATTACTTTTCTAAAATTAAACCAGTTTTTTTTTGTTTAACTGATCTTTTTCTTTAATAATCCGACCTTCTTTAGTAATTACAGTTCAGTACAATCCTTTGACAAAAATAAGGCGAATGGTCGCATACACTTTTTTCGGAACATCAATCAGTTCTTAAATTGCTCCATAAAACTTCTCTGGGAGGGAGAAAATACCCCAGTGACGAATTGATTCGCCCCGATTCTTCTAAGGCCGCAAACTCAAAACAAAGATAAAAGAAGAGGTTATCAGTACTGAACCCGGAGCATTAACAGTTAAACATGCGACAACTGTGTGGTCAGTGACGATAGAAATAAACTCAGTTCTATCGGTTTTCTTAACAGCTAATAGTACAGGAGAGTTTCTACATTTTCTGTTGTGTCATTAAATGTCTCTCATGTTTTCATGGAAAAATAAAAATAATAATAATTATATTATATTTTAACGACTTATGCGACTTATGATGAAAGTGCATTATAGTAGGCCTTAGCAAAAGTCAAAACGTGCAGCCTATTATTTTCTATTATTTGATTGTTCTATAACTGATTGTTAGTTTTATTACTAAAAATAATAAGGGTAGGCCTAATTTATAAGGTTTATTTATCCGTCAATAATTCTGTGAAATGTTCATGAATCCTTTCAATTTATTGCTTATTAAATCTGAAATAAAAATCTATTTCATCGTTGCGATTAAAAAATCTATTTATAGTCCATTTTGGAGGCCAGAACATTCAGATTTACTGTTAACTTCACTGAGTATAAAATATTAAATAGAGTAAAATAGGCCTTTATGAGAAATATTAAATAAGGTCTGTTGTAAATATTAGTAAATATAGTAAATATTGTACAAACTTTACAGTTTACAACGTAAACAAAATGATAACATTTCCGTTCGTCTCTTTTAAGTCCTAAAATGTACACTTTGAAAAATGCTGGGTTGTTTTAAGCCATGGCTGAGTAACCACAACCCACCATAGGGTAATTTATAATCCAGCTGTGTGTTCTGTCCATGTTTCACCCAACCATGGGCTAAAAACAACCTAGCATTTTTAAAACCTAGCATTTATATTTTAAAAAACAGTTTAATTTTAAGCCATAATTTAGAAGAATGATATCATATATCATAGATATCATAGATAAAGGTTTATTTAAACAGTAAAGTTAAATTGACTGTTTACATCCTACAATTGCCTTTACAAGCTAATTAATCAATGAATTTATTACAATTGTTTTAATTGATGAATATTTTGTCAATGAGTCAGGACGTTTGGAAGAGCGTTGGAAATCATGTTGTACTATATCTTGCATCCCTGTAAAAACATTTGCTGTTGTTTGCTGTAAATCTAAAGACATGACAGTTTTTTATACTCTCAGGTGCTAATCATGTCAATAAAATGATAGATCATCCCAGAAACTCCGTGCCAAAATAATAATAATAATGGCTAAATTAACCAATTATTTCCCACTTAACATTTAAAATCGTTATCTTTGACCTGTGACCTGAAACCAATGCAAATTATTCAAGCATTTTACTACAATTTTGGCGTGAATTTAAAATGATTGTTATTCGGGGCAGTAATTAATGTTCATTTGTAAATTATTAAAAATAACCCGAATGTCCAACTGAAAACAAGGAACAATATTATCACGAAAAAGTTTTGAAAATCTGGGGTCTGTTATGGGCTACCTCAAATAGAATAGTAATAATTTTATAAGTTTTATAATTATCAAACTGGAAACCTGAAATAAGGAAAAGTTATTAGGTATCAACATTACCATTCAATCATTACCATTTTATGACACTATGCATGTTTTTAAATTATTAAAAGGGGCTTGGGTACATGAGCGTTGTATTACATGATAGATGTATTTTTCATGCACTTACTCTCCTGCTGTGTTGTGTCGCTGCCGCTTGTCAGACCCGGAGACTCCAGCATACTCCTACCCGCCTCTCCTGCGCTCTCCTCCGCTTGAGCTCCCACCATCTCTCGCGCTTCCTCCAGATCTAACAGGTGACTTACGGAAAAGTTCTTCTTAGCCTGCAAATGATCCTGATTTGCGGTGATCGCACTCTCCAGTCGGTTAGGTAGCGTGGCTTGTCTGTCCATTACATGAGCATAGCTGGAAGTCATGACGCAAACTGACGAAACCCAAGATTTCTTCTACCTTTAACCAACATCAGTTTGGACAGTAAACAATCACTTTATGCTTGACAAACAGATCGATTCAGATTTTTACATCCGCGATTCAGTGTTCTGTTGTTCCAAGCACGCGAGGTTTCCTCTCCTTAACTTGACAGTCATGCGTCTTTATGGGAAATGGCTTCACCAAGAGACACATCAACATCAAGGACTCCAAAGTCTATGAAACCATTCGCCTTACCCGATAAATCCCTTTTAGGTTCTACAACGGAGACTTTCTCTTCTTATTCCGACGAAGTTTCAAATGAGGAAATGAGTGAGCTGGCGAGAAAAGTTTGAGGGCATAAATGTACAGACTTACGCCCAAAAGTAGGAGGACGGAGGAGCCACTCTTAGCTCCTTTCTCCAGTACTTCAGACGACACACTGGTACAGAGGGGGGAGCCTGAACGCGACACACATGAGCATTTGAAGCTTGATAGACATATAAGAAGCCCTAATTACGTGGCAACAAAGTACTGTACACACATTCCCACGTCACAGGGATCCTATGCCACGTCATTCATAATTATGCTGCACAATTAGGTTGACCGTCTGATTGGATAGATTCTTTTCAGTGATAATGAATATTGAACGGTTCTTTACGTCACTGTAAACTAATAAATCGTGAAATTATGTCTTAAAGACTGTTTGGTGTAGAGGGACAGTTTTTTAAGAAAACAGTCGATACATAAACACATAAACACTATAATAGTGTTTATATATGTTAGTGTTTATATATATACATCAACACTAACATAGTCAAAGTTAACACACTGACAAAGATCTAGGGCAATATGACATTTTACTTTCTCCATTGGTGTCCACCTCTCTATGATTGGACATTAAAATGTTATTCTTTTGTATATGTTTACAAAGGATGTTGAAGCATTGCGTGCGCTTTTAAAGAGTCTCTCGACAGGAGGGGATCGAGCTCTGCATGTGTCGCAATGACATGAGTACAGGCTCCAAGCTGCCTCCGTCAACCTCCTAGGTCTGGGAAAAAACACTTGATGCCATCAAAGGGGTGCAGATTGAATCCAGATGTGCAGTGCCTCTCTCGTTCTTTCCATGCATTTAATTAGGAGCTTGGATTGAGGAGATCTTTCTTCATCATTAGTTTTCCCCAAAGATCCCATTTCTCCCTCGGAGCCCAGCTCGCTGCCCTATGCCAGCGCAACGCTTTGCTTTTTTATTATTATTATTTTACTCTGCCCGTAAATCTGCCACATATCGAAGCTTTGAATCTTTTTGAAGAAAAGGTCTTGCCTCACAGGGAACGCGGCGGTGGGAAAAAAATCAGGCCTGCATAAAGACACTAAGACAATTTTGTAATCATTTAAATAACTGGGATGTTTTTTTCAATTTGATTTATAACGTAATTTGAATCTGTACAAAGGAACATTTATGTACTAAAAGACAATTCTAGCAGGCCTGAAGTTTACGAATAAGTAGCCAAAATAAAGTAATATTGTTATATGCATAAGATAAAATAAATAACCTACGCCAGCATAGTAAAACATCCATTGTTTGCATAACCAAAGTTAGTAAATATGGACGCGTTGGTATTTACGTAAAGGACAGCGGTCAGTTATACATTAAGTATAGACTACTGTAAATTTAGAATGCTTTGCATTCATTGGTGAAGGTGGGGGTTTAATAAAACAAACAGTCATAATCCAATAATGATAACCCAATTAATGTAAAAGCCTATATGAGGAATATGAATGATGATCACATTGGCAGTAACATATAAGATTTGCCTATAAACTGAATGAATCATAATCTCATCCACACTCTGTGTCTATACAAAAAAAAAAAAAGTATCTTTGTAGCTTTAATAATTGTTACAAAAACTAACCCGTGCTTAGTCGTCAACCGAATTTAATCATTATTGCACTTGACACTGGGTTAACCCACAATGACTGAAAAATAAATACAGAACTCAAGGTAGGAAAATCACATTTTATAATAGGTCCATAATCAAAACCATTGAATTATTACGATAATTTAATCATACTAATGATACTAATAATGAAATTGCCGTTCGATAAACTGTCACTTATCTACATTAAAATTAATTCAGCTCATTATTGCATATATAATACCAAATTTTCATTTGGTTTGGATTTACATTTTAAATTTGCCAGAAATCATAGTGACTATAAACTCCTAATCTCGCGTTTAATAGGTTAATAAAATCAATTTATTTATTTAAATCTACGATAAAACAAGTAATCCCACCAATTAATAGCTACATACATGAACAAAATAAAACATTTTCGTATCGTACAAAAATCGTATAAATTATGATTTACAACTTTTCAGTCTGTGTTTCATTATATATTTGCCCTGAAATGAGCTGCTGTCGACTGCACGAAGGGCAGTAAGTGGAAGAAGCGAATGCCTGCGCACATCTTTTATCGTAACATGGATGATATCAGAAGCCCATCCAGGATTATGGATCAATTGACAGTACGTGGCAATAATTATTGAAGGGTCCTCCTAACTGGGGTACGCGAACGGTCCCCACAAAATAGTGCCATGCCCTCACTGTGCTTTAAAAATCAAACATATACGCACACCTCACACAGAACTTGTTTTCAGCATCGGGACATTTTCTCATAACATATCATGTTTCTCATAACATAGATTTGTCTAACGAGCACAGCGAAGAAGAAACAAAGGCCTGAGAACGAACAGTCAATGTTTATCATATATAAACAGGATAAATGCACAATAAACTATAGAGATCGGAATTTGCATATTGAAAAAAACGTAAACAATTTAAAAACTCCATTAGTGACTGTAAATCTAATTTAATTTGGAGTTTAAAGTTTATAGCCTCCTTGTACAAATATCAAATGTGAACCCTATAAAACTTTTTGTTGTTTTTCTGCGTTACTTTATAAGCAGTATGAAACTAAATGCACAACGTCTCTGTAAAAGGCAATGCATTTCTTAAAATGTCGTGCAATAAAAATACTCAGTCTTGACTATGGTTATTTATTGATAAAATAAATATGTTTCTAGCGTCCCCTTACACCTCGCGAAAAAAACATGTCCAATAGTTACTAATGATTTATTGTAATCCAATTATTTTAAGCCATTTCGTTTACATACTGTCAAAAGCTACAATCTATAACTAATGCGTGGCCAGCGGCGTTTGTGCGCTTATGTTGATCTCAGTCTTTTTACGTCTCATGTTACATACTTTTCCAAGTTGTCTGGAGAGGCAACCCCGCGTTAACCCCAAATTAAAAGCAGATCCAGGGGAATGTTGCTCTGTGGAGATAAACTACGGCTAAAACAGACGTATATTTTTATTTAGCCGTCTATTTGGTACTGGGTTAGGCAAAAAATAACTAAAATGATTTTGATGCGCCTGCTTTAATGAGTACCGGGAACGTGCAAAGCACCTGTCTTGAAACGGTCTCATATTGCCCATTTAAGAAATGATGAATGTAAAATATTTCATGATCTTCTGCGGTCTTTTATTTTCTTATGGCCTTGACATTCACAGTGTTGTGCTATTGTTTGTCATGCTGTTGTGAAGTACTCTGTGATGCCATACATTGCTGAAGTGGAGGGCTCATAGATTTGAACAAAGACTGGAATATTGTAAGTTCTAATCAAGGGCTAGAGATTAACTTTAAGACTATCTTAAGGGAAAATTGGATAAGACTTGTCCAAAAATGAAAGCCAGGTTTTGATAAAAGAAAAAGACAAAAAAAACATCCATCCATTATCCATTTAATCAAAATATGGAAAATGAGTGCAAAAAGAACAGCATCTAAAGTTAGTTCCCAAAATATTAACCTGTAGAGAGGGTGATTTTAATTGTGTTTTGCCATTCTGTGACCTCATTGGTGTAATGCAGACCAAGTGAGTCAACAATAATCACTTTCTTTATATTATCCTCTAAGTTGTCTTAGTTCATAAATGATGACAGCCTTGGCCTGAAGAATAGGGTTTAAGAACCACCTCTTCACATTCCAAAGACCTCATGGGACTCAAAGCTGTTTGGAAATTAGGCTCATTCTTATATTAACCCTTTGACCCTACCGGCCGACAGGCTGAGGCCATGAAGAGGAAGGGCAGAGTAGCTAATTGATGACCATCGCTAAGGGAAGAGAGCATGAAAAGATAAACAAAATTAAGAGCAGTGATGAATATCACCTCTGAAGGAGCAAGAGGCCAGGAGAAGTAGTCATTTATTAATGGGAAGTGTTAGGCCATTAGCCCAGTTATTGAGTGATAGGCCAATGGCAGGCCCCTCCAGCGGGCCCCCTTGAGGACTTGTGATTGTAGGCAACGATAGGAGTAATGTTGATCTGTTTCAACTGTTCCAACTCAGATGTAAGATGACTGTTCAGATTGCAACACTAATCCAATTTTCCCTCATTTGTCTATTAAATCCTGATTTTATCAGGAGACTTGTTCTAAAATCACAGCCTGCCTTGTCTTTGTTTCTTCTGGTGGAAATAGCGCAAACATTTGGGTTATGGTTTCAGGAGGAAATCATGTAACACTAGCGGAGAGAGGCCCGTGGCCTAGAGGTTGTGCTTGTGTGTGTTAATGTATTTGGCAAAGAGGACAGTTGAGTGTATGTGTGTGTATGTGTGTGTGTGCTGGGCAGGAGGTACTGTATGCACTGGACGCCTGCTGAACCTTTGAAACAGTTCATTGACACCCAAGGTTCAACTTCACACTGCTGCCTATTAATATCTAATAAAGTTTCCTGAAATCGAAACAACCATTAGTCACAATATAAAGAATTTCTCTGTGCCAGACTGCAGCTGGCACAGTGAAGGACTGTGATAGGAAACACATGGCCTGCAGAAGATGGAGGGGGCCCATCAATAAAAATATGATAATTGTGTTTCAAAGATTTGAATATATTGCAAGTATGTAAAGACAAAACACAAATTCAGGCCAGATCCATAAAGTCATATTTCTTTCCACAATGATGCCTAAGGACATGTGTCAAATCAACAAGAAGCAAATATAGGATACTACTAAAGAAAAGGTCTATTGTTTAATTACTTTGGATTGATGAATGAAGCTGTAAAAATAGCAACCATATTCTGATTATATTTACTCCCTTGCTGACGACACTGGGTGGGGAAATCCCTCATTGCGATTGATCTTTCAGAAAGTAACTAAAATAATTCATTGTTAACATCAACAAACACATTTTTGTTTGTTTGTCAAATGTGGTGCCAAAATTGATACTGTGATTCTAAATGAGCTTTTGAATCACAGCTAATGAACATTTAAAAAAATTAAGGTTTAATTCCATGAGAGCGGAAATGATTCAAACAGGAAATTGGGTTTCAAAATATTTTAAAATCGCACATTGCATGCACAGTGGAGAGCAGATTGGAAGCCCAGCACAAGTTTCCTGCTTTGGACCTGATTTGGAATCAGAAAACTTGTTGATTCTTAAATCTTGATACTGTACAGATGACTATGAAGCATTTGGGGTAATGCCAGCTTATGATGCAATTGATTAATGCAATTGATTGCAGCAAGATAAATGTAAATGATAAATTGTATGATTATGTTTTCTTAATTTTTAAATTTGTTACTTATTGTAATAATATCATTCCAAATGGATAATAGGTCATTTGGCTGTTACGATATGGCCACATCCTTCTTCCGTGCCACATCTGTGAAGCAGTCACGAGTGTGTGTGTGTGTGTGTGTGTGTTTGTGTGTGTGTAACGAATAAGGGCTGCTGACATGACATCCAGCACAGTAAGGGAGTTAATAACTTTGCTCTTTGATAAATGTATGTGACAGGAAAAAACTGTAAAAATTCCTCAATAATTAAATTTATAAGTAGAAATTTAAAAAATAATGCATAATTATGATTTTAAAGATAATAATAATCACATCATTGTGGCAAGATTGTACATTAACATATTTACTTTGTACTTGTATTTGTCTATTAAGCTATTATACTATGAAAACTTCAAAATTAATTTTTATTAATGACAAACTGTAACATTTTATAATTCTAAAATCACTCTGATGCATTGAGCTTGACAGAAACCTGGCATGATTTATGGACAGGAAATTGCCAGTCAGGAATTCTTTGAGTGAAAGGGTTAAGGCAGATCAGTCCAGCTCAATGAACACAGCACAAGTTCAGAGGCCCCTTTGCATTGACATCTAAAAAGATCACTGCACAGTTCAGTGTAGTGAAATGGTAAGTAAAACAAAAGCTTCAAGGTGGACAAACAACCAGAACGAAAGCATATAGACATGTATTTGTACATGCTCTCTAAAGCGTGTTATGCTCCAGCACATCCAAAGCTGGGACAACACTGGTCTCTCTTTAATTGGTGGGCTTCACGTATCACTGTGTTTAAACAGGCCAGATGATCCCTGGCCAACCCTGACCTTACTTTAAGGATATGTCCCTCTTCCTAATCACCAATTGGCTCCTTTATTCCTGTTCTGAATTTGTTCTTTAATTTCCAGTCATGACCTTGCAGCTTCCCACATCTGCAGTGAATTTGGGATGCTGAGACACAAGCAGAGTGCACAGGGCTTCTTCCAACTTTTGACCCAGACCTGAAGATTCTAGACCTACACCGGGCTCAATGGCCCTGACCATAGAGAGACAGTTGTGCTGCAGAAATCATTTAAATGTGTATGAAGAGATATTTTTAAAGAAACATGCTGGGGAGCAATCTGTTCTCATTAAGATCAAAAATACCCCTAAAATCATCTGCAGCATGCCAATATCATCAAAAACTGGACTGAATTCATGAAAATAAAACTTTAAGACTTTAAACACTATTTAAACACTAAGATTTCATGGATTTTGTATGTATGTTTGGTTTCACTATTGTCATTGGAGAATGAATGAAGCCCATCAGTTAGCATACGCTCAAATTTCTTCAGGGAGTGTGTTAACATCATGTTTTCAGTTACCATTAAGAGCAATACATCTCCATTTTCTGTAAGAAAAGCCAGAGTTCTTGATCTAGTCCCAAAAGTACTTATTTACAAAAAAATCTAACTAAAGCCATAGTCAGCTGCAGAGGTCGTCCAAGCCTCCACACTCCTATTAATATTGTATTCCCATTGGCTTAAAAACATACCTCCCCCTTCCCCAACCAATAGCATTCCATTTGCAATCCAACGTTTAGCCAGACTCTTTGGATATTGCATTTCAAACAGCGGCAATATAGTGTAAAATAATACGTTATATTATGTTAAATATTCAGTATGTACAATTTGAAATGGGTACATGGACAGTTATATATACATTGTAGCATATGTATGCAAATGTGACCAGGGTAAAGACAAGCTTGACAGGCAGTTGAGGGAGGTGATGACATTAGTGAGATCATTTGCTGTTTGTGAGAAGGTCACACAGGGGACATACAGAACAAGGAGTGACAACCTTAACTCAAACATGATCAACTCAGAATTTTAAAATCTCTGAATATTGCTGATATTTTACCAGTGTTGGGGAAGAGCTAACTACAAATAGCAAAACTAAAGTTACTCTTTAGTGAAAAGCTTTAGTGAAAAACTACTTTTCTGAAAAGCAGTGATGTAGCCTGACAAAGTGCTTCTGTTTATCACTGTTTTACATACTTTTGTCATTTTGTATGCTGTTAAATCATCATGTGCAGAACTTTACTTGCAACATTTTTAAATGTTCCTATAATAAATAAATATGTTATCAGTTTCTTAAGTTTTTGAATCCATGTATTTGTTTTACTTAAAGGTATCATTAACTGAGAATCTAATTATATTTGTGTCAAATAAAATTCAGGTCATGACCCTGAATCTTCACACCTGAGACTTTAGTCAGGGTAGATGCCATTTTCCATTTTATATGTATGTAAACACTGCCTTTAGGGACAGTCTGCTCAACAAGTTGTACTGTCCCAATATCACATTACACAACTCATATTTTCTATTGTTTTATTTACAGCAATATTTATACAAAGACATATTTTTTTGTTGTGTTACCTGAAGAAGTTACACCAAGTTACAGAACAGTGAAACCCATTGAACTGTTTGCCCCAAACAGCCTCATTTTCACTCATTTTCACTTACCTCATAATAAATTTGTTATCTAAGCTGACTTATGTATGTTCATCTCAGTGAAAGAAGTGACAGTTATTATTCTGGTAGGTGGGATTCTCTGCAAACACTGCATTCCTGTTGGCACTTCTAAACACTTCAGGATCACCCGAAGTGTTTGTTTAAGTACTTAAGCCATATATCATGTTTCATGAAGAGGTAGTTGTAAAAACATGCACAATTCATTTGCTCAGAAAGTCGATGTCCATTAAATACAATTCAACTACTAATTGTACTAAAGTTTGAGCCAAATACTTTTGTTTTGTACTAGTACATGACAATTTGTGTTTGCAAATTTATACTCAGGTACAAATCAATTATTTTGTTGAAACTGTATCTGCTCTTTTAATGGCTACATGTAGCGAATGTAGAAAGGTGTCACACGGTGACACATTTTGTTTTTTACAATTTACCTTGACAGATTTCTTATATTCACATATTAGTCATTGACATTGGCATCTTGTAATGCAAGCACTAGTGCACTGTGCACTAAATATAACTTTAACAACAAATTGTCTTAAATTACCTCCCATTTGCTCTAAACAGGCTGTGCTTTCCTTTGGAAACTATGTTGCTGCTCAGTGGATATAACATCAGCTGATGTGTCTGACCACCAGCTAAACATCTGGGGTTGAAGCAAACCTCCTCAGGCCTACTGCTGGGATCTAAACTCAGATACTACCTGTCAAAAACAGTCAGTTTAGTCCTGGCTGATATTGAACATGTCCATACAGCCACAAGCTTACAGTCTTTATTTACTCTAGCTGTTAAATTTGAAGAATTATTTCTTGATATATCACAATAAAGACAGAGGAGGGATTAGAAGTTGTGACAGCGTGGCGTACATATTAAACAGCATTACTGTCATTTTTTTCTTCCACACTCATGTCAGGCTGAAAGGGCAGTATAACATCTACACCAACCGTGTGTTTGTAGCCTATTTAATGCTATTAAAATGCCACAACTTGTGTAAGTATCAGAAAAAGCAAACACGGGCTACATCTATTAGTTTAAGTGGAGGACAGGGTTATTAGCTGGTTTATTTAGGTAAGCTCAAAACGTTCTTTTGTTTTGCTTAAGCTCAGTAAATAAACTCTTGCCCAGATATGGGCTGATTATAATTGAGTTGCACTCATGTTTTTAGCCACAAATATACAGAGAATGAGAGAGAAATCTGGGCTGTGGGATGTTTACAGAGGTAATTGAGTGTAGGGGTTTACCCCAGGGTTTAGGACAAAAATTCATAGCCATAGTCCCTGGTTTATTATGCTTTCCCATGTGTTTATTAGACGCAGTTGGGGCTCACCCAAATGCACAAGCGTGTTTTTCGTATAGGATCACCTGAAGTGTGTAATTTCCACATCGCTGAATATGGCATTCAATTTTGGCATTCATTCGCTTACAGAACTATGTTTTAACAACATTTGTTACGCAGCTTTTAAATAATTATGTGTTATTAGACTTATGCTTTGCAGTTTATCAATAATATTTTTCATTGTGATGGCCTTAGGGGCCAATATATATCAGATGTCCAAGCCAGCATTTCAGAGGTTTACATCTGTTACCAATTGGACTTCTCCACTGCCCATCTGTGGTGAGGCTTAGGTAATCTTAGTCTGTTGGGATCCCAAGTCTGGAGGGAACAGCAGAACCTCCATTATAAACCCACCATTAGCATTACAGTCACATAATTATTGCAATGCCCATTTCAAACCAGGAGAACAAAAGGGGGCCTGATGCAGCCTCTGGCAGCAGAGACTGTGGAAATCATTTCAAGTTTGGCGTCAAACACAACCCTCTGACATAAATGCCTCCTGTCAGGTTCAGCAGGGCCCACTGGCTGAATGGAGCAGCATCAGGGAAGTGCAGTATTCCTGCGTTGGCATTCATTACTGGAGAAGGCGTGTCTGTACTGCAGGGCCTGTGTCTATACTGCAGGGCTGTGTCAAATATAGTCAGAAAGACTAGTACAATACCTGCATTCTGTGAAGGTCTCACGATTTGCCGCTTTACTTCTTCAGAAATGATTGCAACCACTTGTCGTGTTCTTTATAACGCTCTGTCATTCACAAACAAGCCGAATCATGCAATGCTAATAGTCCAATTTGGTTGTTCAATTATATGCTATTTGCCTGAAGCTGGATGTGTTGTTGTTTAAGAAATGAAAGCGGTTGGTTTTTAGATCTAAGAAGATTCTAAATTTAGACTGGAGCCATTTTGAAACCCAGCTCTTAATTGGGAATGCATGTAAACCCCATCCCTCATATAACAATGCACAGTTGTTTTCATGTTTGGTTTGTATTAGGGAACAAAGGAAGTACATGGTGTTCTGCTGATCGAAACCATCAAGACTGACTCAACAGCAACAGAACATGCAGCCTATGCACACAAGGAGCAAACAAAGTGCACACTGGCACTGCAAAACCCATAAACCCTTGCAGAGCTCTAAATGCTGAAGAAACCTGAAGAAAGTTCTCAGTTATACAGCTTTGTAAAGTAGGAGGCCCCTGTGACAGTGGAAGGGAGATTATAAACACAGAGTTGCTTCTGTGAAGAGTTTGTTGACGATATCTTGAGAGATTCATCAGAATCTTCAGGAACAGTGAAAAATGCCAGAACAGCTGTGACAATGTAGCGTTGCTCCTACACAGAGATTATTAAACATTTCATTTCTCATTATTTACCATTTCTGAAACATATCTCTCATATACATATCTCACACACCCCTGTACACTCCATTCTCATCATCTGTGAGAATGACATGGGTGCTGTTACACACAATTTTAAGTTGGTTTGTCATCTAGCAGATAAATGTTCATTTTAATTAGGTACCTGTTTAAAGGATTGAACTACGAAAATGTTTATACAAATATTTTTAGAGTCTAGTAAGTTAAGCTTACACTCAATTCCATTTATGAGGTCCCATTTGTAGTATGTCTTGCATTCTGTTATGGAAAACCCAGTCTTTTGGGCAATTTACTGTAAAATTTAGACTCAGCTGCTTTATCATATCTGTCACAGTAAGGTAATTGTTGGGAAATACGCTTTTTGTGAGAGAAGCCCGCAAAAAGCTTCCCTGTGGCAAGTGTTATTCGAGTAAACAAGCTGGTTGCTATGGAGCAGAGCTGTCAGATGATGTGTATTATTATCGAGCTTCAGGCCCTTGGCGCGGTGCGAGCGAGCCCGAGATCAGAGCACGGATCTGGGCCGCTTCTCCACCTCGCTCCCTAAGATCTCTTAAAAAGCCATTAATGAACATCTGGTTGAGATTACTTCAGTATTGCCATCAGCAAGAGAGTGCTGGCAAACACTGCAACCCACTATGTGTGGCTGCACTTTCCCCATTTCTCCCCTTCACCCTGGGCTTAAAATAGTTTATGTGCTCTTTTGAGTATCATTCACGATAATGAGAGAATAAGCAGCTGGTACAGGCTATTGTCCCCTGTGAACCCTGATCTAATGTAGTCAACAATGGTGCACCAGGGGAATTTGTCACTGATGGTCAGTTTTCTATTCCAAAATATGCATAAATACCCTGCAACTATTTTGCTGTTTGAGAGCATTACAGTATAGGTGTTGAGCTTGACATCTCATGAAGTTTTAATAGAAGTCATGAAATATAAGGAAAAACAGAACTTTCAATATTATTGTTTGTTGTTGTAGAAAATCCTGCATCCTGTTTTGTATATTTCCATAAGCTGATTCACATGGAAGGATGTGGTTGAAGCTCTTAAAGGCACAGAAAAAATGGGCCACAGCTATTAATAAATGAGTCATTTAACCCAAACTGAGATTTCATAATATGCCATGTTTTTCAGCTTCATGCTTTAGAGGGCTGTAAATAGGTCCAAATAAAACACCACTGAAGTTCTGCAGTAGCCGCAGGTATATTGGGTTGACACTGATTTGGACTTGTCATGTTTTATGGAAATATGATGACTATGACTGTATGTTGACACAAATTAATAACATGATTAATGAATAATCTATTACTTAGACACTGCGGTTTTTACACAAACACCTTAGTGTGACTTTCAAAAGCCTCAGTGCAGTCAAACTGAGAAAGGGGAGGAAAATTCCCCTTTTTAAATGCATCCACAAATAAGTTTATCTTTAATAAAATCTTTTATTTTTAATAACAAAGGTGCTTTTAATGAAAATTAAGAAGTTCAGTCACAATTTCAGCTTGGTTTAAAAAATGAATTCTTTATGGCTAAGCTTGAAGAGACTTTGAATGTCTGTGTCTTGCGCTAATCAAATCCTCTGGCAGTACTCAGGGCCAGTGAACTATATATAAAGCTGACCACAAAGCATGTGTGCAGGAGAGGCTTGCAGCGTGAAGCCCACTTGCCATGTGCTAAAGTGAGCTTAATAAGTGTAGCAGCAACAGCAGTTAGGAAGACTGAGTGATATATGTTCCATATGGAGTTCAACTCCCTGAAGCCTGTCAACTGTGAACCAGCCCAATGCCAACAGGCCACTTCAGGGGTGTCATAACGCTCACTCTTAACACACTCCCTATTAGCTTATACATCTATCACAGCTGGATCACCTAACAAGATCAGAACACTAGCTTTCAAATGAAAATGAAAACCTGCACTAGTATTAATGTCATGTTTCGCACTGTTGTTTCAGCTTCCTGTTGAATCGCAAGATTGCTACATTTGAAATGTTCTTGAAAATGCTCCCCAAATAAAAATCTCAGTTCAGTTTAGTTCAGATTAACGAATTCCCTGACCCATCCGAAGCATGACATCATTTTTATGATCAGCTTTGCTCAGTCCTGGCACAGAAAGATGTGACTGTCTGGACCAATGACAGAGACAGATGCATCACTCGTTGCTCAGACAAGCTGGATCTGCTGTTTTGTCTGCTGGTTTGTGGTGAGGTTTTCTTGTGGTCTGTCAATTGTTGTCTGGTTAAGGTCATAACTGTCTTACTGTATTAACCAAGTGAAGCTGTACAGAGGTAATACATGTTTACTGGCTAATGTAAATACATATCAAAGCTCCAGTCTCGAAATGATCCTTTAAGAAAAGAACATTGTTTTGTGATATACTGATGTAATCAATGTAATTTAATTAATTTTGACAATACTCAACCTTACAAATTCACTTTTTTTTGTGGTAAGCTTCCTAAAACATGCTGCTATTATATTGAGGTGCGTCTCTCTCTAAAGACATTCCTCCAGAGCCATGTAAAAGGTTTCATATTTTCCACTGTGCGTGTCCAGGACATTTACAGTTGGCGTCAGTATATCAGTTGGTCTGAGGAAAGGCACTTTGAAGTGTTTGTGGTATCACAACATCTGCGGGCAAGATGTGCGCCCTGCGGAGAGGGGGGTGTCGGCGGGTGTTGAATACAGCCTGTCTTCTCCGTCATGTGACAATGAACAACATTCCTTAACTCTTTCTGGAGCAGACGCTTGTTGCAAAACCCTTCCCGTCTTTATGCTGCATCACCCCAAACATGGATTTACAAGCAGAAACGTGATCAGTGGTGATGTTTTTCCAGCATCTCTTGAATAATGAAGACTTGGCTGAGATGCTTATATGTCTTGATGGGAGCCTCCATGTTAAGCAGACCTTTGGTTAATTGTTTTCAGAAGGTGCTGGCTCATATTGATGTCAGGCTTGGCATGGGACTCACCTAAGGGTCGAACAAGGCATGTGCATAAAACATGAGAAGAAATCCAGAGGACTAAACGAGTGCCTAAATGTAATAACTTCTGAAGTCTACTGACTCCTGAGTTGTAATGACCCTGAAGGTCACACAGTAGTTTGAGAAGTGTTCCCTCAATGTTCTGGGCATAACTTTAACAAGTTCGACCTTTGCAGCCATAATAACGAAGTTGTTCTGTTGAATGTTTTCTATTTAGTTTGTTTATGGCATTTAACATTTCTGTTTTCTCAATCAAATGGTAAAATCACTAAATTTAGCAAAATGGTTTATTGACCTTAATTGTCAACAGTAAAATCACACTGTTATGAAGGACAAAAACAAACAAGCCTGCTCGTAAATGTAGGGCAGCACCACTACAGTCAGCTCACTGGCACCACACGCATTCCGCAGTCAGACACATGAAAGCACCTTCAGCTCAATTACAACTAAACCACAGGACATCAACTTAATCAACAGTTCAGTTTGCAGGAACCATAACAGCCACACCACAGTCATTTTCACATTTCACTGATAACAAATGGGTGCCAAAAATATGCTAAATGTGCTGCCACAATGTGCTGCGTTTATTGTCATGAACTCTCCAGCTCTTCTGCATTTCTCAGACAGACAGCAGTGGAGGCGTTTGTAAGCATTATTAAAGTCATATTTCACAGTTTTGCCTGTAAATCACCCCTAAAATGTTTCAAATTAGTTGGATTACTGTTTTATTTTGGGGTTACTGCTGGAGCATTAGATGTGTTAGATGGTGGTTTGAGGGTGGGACCAGAGAAATCATGTTTCATGGTGGAAAAAGCACCATAGTCAATGTCTGTAAGCAGAACATGCATCTGTGATGTTGTTAGCATGATTATACACTGGATCCTCCAAACACAAGCAGTTGAAATCATTGGAAGTTCAGCCCTGATAGTGATAGATCAAACAATTTTGGCCTCACTATACAACATCTTTCCATAAAACCAAAAAATTTCCCTTTAAAAATTAAATGGCAGGCTTTCAAGGGCTGACCAGTACACAGATCCAATCTGATGATTCATTATGAGAAATGAAAACATTTAATTATGGGAGTAAACCAGTTTCGGGTACTTTTGTGACTCACATGTGTGAGCCATCTTGGATCATTAAAGTATAGTATAACTGGTAAATGGCACTAGACTGAATCTGTGTGAACTCATGCGCACAGTATCTGTGCTATAGTCTGCTGAACTTAGTAAAACAACTACATATAGGCCACCCAATGCTGTTGATATGGATTACACGTGAATGCACAACTTATTATTAAATGTGTGAAATGTTTAAACACTCTGGGCTCTGTCAGCATTTTAAAATGTAACATAATCTGTTGTGGTTCACTCTTGAAAAGACGTGTTGATTACCAACATGCAAGTACCCTGAAAAATGGGCCCTGTTTGTAATATTTTTAAATGGGATATTTTAAAATTATTTTGACTTTGGTTCATACACATAAACAGTACATGTTAGCCTCTTAGATCTTTTTATTTGGTTTAGGTTGTTTTTAACTTGGCTGTCATCAGCATTACTCACAGCATTTTAAATCAATTCGCACTATCCAGTGTCTTGCAGCAAGCAGTGTATTAGACAAACAAAAAGCATTTCAGCATTTCTTACTAGCTTTCAACTTCCCAGCTAACAGAGAACATTCTCCTCAAAACGTTGGCTAACGTCCTCTAAACGTTCTATATATCTTAAATTGTTAGTGGAAGGTTTTTAAAATTTTACAGTTTTAATAAAATGTTTGAATTAAGTTCTTTTTATGTCCTTTTTTATTTTAACAATACTCCCCTGGTGTGAAACAAAAAAAATCAAGCTGGTTTATTGGTTTAGGTAGCTTAACACCAAGCTGGTATTCAGATAGGTTAGCCAGCTAGTCTCCAAGCCTGACCACCTGACATTTACATTTAGTCATTTAGCAGACACTTATCGCAATTATAATTATCCAAAGCAATTTCAGCAACTATAAGAGCATCAATGAATAAGTGCTATAAACAGGTCTCAGGTATTCCAACAGTGTAAGAAGCCAGATTAGAGACTAGACTAGCCTGACCAGGCTGTGAGACCTGATAAGACCAGCAAACTAGACCAACCTAACCGGGATGTGAAACCAGATAAGACCAACAAAGTATCTTAGGCTGGTATATGATGTTTTTAAGCAGATTTGGATTGGTCATCAGAATCGCCAAGTTTATCAGCCTATTTTTAAATGATGATAGTTTTCCTAAGCGAAAAACAGAGAACATCTGGAAAGATCAGCAATATGTCAGGGTGCTGCAGGACAAATTCAACTCTTAGACAGCTCCAAAATCCATCATTCCTCAATGATAAGTGAAAATTTATTTGTTAAAATAAAAATGGCCTCTTACTGAATATTAAACCATTTGTAAAATGAGCATAAACAAATGTATATGTAAATGTATATAAACAGTTAATGAATTTGGTTACAAATGAATGTAAATTAAATGCAGTAGTATGATAAGACCTTATATGTTATATTTACACTTTATGGTCTCTCTTCATATCGGGATTTTCTATCTGTCAATTTATTAATGTTTTCAAGACACACAATACAGCTTGGGGTCATTGTCCTACGTTTATGCAACTCGCTGTCCTCCTTTCCGACAGATGGCGACCGCGCGCAGTGCAGCGTTCCGTTCGAGCAAACCTCTCTCCCTGAATGGGTGACAGCGGATGAGTCCTTTGATTTAACCGTTCATTCTCGGACATCGAATCATCCTTATACATGTTAACAGTATCTAAGAGAAGCTAAACGGACTATTCGTACTGTCTAATGAACGGAATAAAATGCAGCTGGACGATCTGCAGTCTTCGAAACGGTAACCGTAGGATTCGGGTTAATTTATGTGATGCTATCACATCAAGCGTCACAATATGATATTATTCTATGTCAGTTGTAAATGAGGAACTCTGCTTACATTATGTTGATAATACGTATGTACATCGTCGGTGGTTTGATTTTCAAACAAATGAATGTATTGGATTTTGTATGGTCATTGCAAATCTGGGTCAAATGATCCGCTCTGATCGGGGTTGGGCGTGGCTTACTGTAACCATCCCGTTCTGGTTGCGTCTCAGAACCTAGCAAGCTGTTTACATAAATGTTTAGACGCCATTATGAGCATCATATGCTGTTACAAACAGAATGCAAGCCTTTATGTAGCCTAGAAATTATGTTTGTATATTAGATTTTGAGACGTTTTTTATTTAAGTCTCTTGCATTATATAACTGTGGTATACAATGTTGAATATCTCTGTTCTGTCTAATAACAGAGTAAAGAAGTGTGATATAGATGTGCATCCGACAGAGAAAGCGCTGGTGCTCCACTATGAGCTCGAAGCATCTGTTATAGGAGAGACAGGTGATGCTATGCACAAGGGGAAGAAAGAATGTCAGAAAATGTAAGCGAAACAGCATAAAGTACAATGTTGACATTAAATATATATTTATTTAAATGTGTAAAATTTTGTCTCTTTTTAAACCTGTATTTAGTTTTTTTGTACAAATATCATGTTTGACAACATATTGTTATTAAAATTTTTATTATTGTCAATGTCATTTTAATTATATAAAATTCAACATGTATTTTTTATAATATTTGTCTATTTGTTGTGTTCTTATTTAGTATCCGACTGAGGAGCTTGAATACGGGCACTGATATTCCCTCTCTGGCCAGGAAGGTAGTGGAGGAGTGCAAGCTCATTCATGCATCAAAACTGGCCGAGGTGGAGCATCTGCTGCTGTATTTACAGAACCGAAAGAAGCCGAGCAGTAAATGTACATCACACTGTTAAACACAGATCTCAGTATATTTGAACAGTTTTTGGTTTTGCAATTTTATGTTTTTGTTTACTACTAATATTTGTATTTAATTTTAGTTTCATTAAATTGTCATAGTGATGACGATTTTGCCTTTTTGTTGACGTTCCTTAGTGGAGAAGAAAGAGAAGAAACCAGTTAAGCCCAGAGAACTGATGCCATTTGAAGGAATGGAAGTATGCCATTTATTGCTCTGTGTTCAAACTTGTTTTAACTTGCATTTGACGTGGTGTAACTAAAGCTGCTTTTCCTTGATCACCTGTGTTGATCAGATTGATGAAGAGGCCAACATCAATAAGATAGATAATTACATCGAGCTTTTGTATGAGGGCACCCCAGAGAAGATCAGAGGTTCCACTCTGATTCTCCAGCTGGCCCGTAATCCTGACAACCTGGAGGAGCTTCTTCATAATGGTATCAGAGCAGCCTGAACATCCAGATCTTATTGTTTGTGTTTGTTCTCAATTTCTTTAGCTTTACACATAAATATTTGGTAATACCGTCGTCAACATTGTTGTTATTCTGTGACAAACTTTAGTCATAAATACACCAGAAGTCATTGTAATGAGGTACCACACAAAGGCAGTAAAAAGGAATTTTTGACCCTTCTTGCAATAGTATTTGTTTGATTTTCATTGAAGTTGGTGGTCTGAGAGTGCATTGGTTTAATATTTGTGGATGATTATTGTCAAGTTGTTTGTTTGTGAGTATGTGATGTGTTTGATGTTTATTCAGAGACTGTGTTTGGAGCTCTGGCCCGAGTGTTGAGAGAAGACTGGAAACACAGTGTAGAATTAGCTACTACTATTGTCTACATTTTCTTCTGCTTCTCAAGGTATACAGTTCATTTACAGTTTTCGTTGCTTTTGAAGTTCGCTTGCTGAGCTTTAACCTGCTGTTAGACTGTCAGCACAGTAAACTCTTTTTGAGAATTTGTGTTTCTAAATCCTCTTTGAAGCTTCCCTTCTGTAGCTATCAAAACAAGCCTTGTGTAACAAATAATACATTTCAAGACAATTACTGTCAGGCTTTAAATTGCCAGCTGTGAACAATTTTCCCATTATTATGAATAATCTACAGGTCTTTGTTTATCTTTGCGTGTTTATGCTGCATGTTTTTGGTTAACTGTTGGTCTATGCACACATGCAAACAGACATTTATGGCCACTGTGTTATGTCTTGATCTTTTATTTAACATGTTGCATTGTAAGCAACATTTTTAAATCAGTATTTAACCCTAAAAATAGTTAAACTTTTGAAAACATGTACCAAGACTCCTGTTGCGGTCCGTTTGGTGAAAACAAATTAGATAATCTTTAGTGACTCTGTGTCCATTTTTAATTTCATTAAAATAAAGACTAAATAAAAGTCAAAAAGATTTTTTACTTGCATTTGGTCATCTGTCCTTGGCCGCCCTTTTATTATCTGCAGGTTGCAAGGTTTTTTTGATTGATTAAAATAAAGGCTGCCACTTACTGTTCTTAATAGTCAAAATATTTTTTCCATGGATAGTATATAAAATATATGCTTTTTTTTAAATGTTCATTTTAAGAAGCATGCTACGTAACACACATCACTTGATTTGGGTTTATACCTACACAGGGTGACAGGGTGTGCGTCACAGTGTGACAGCGCAAAGTGTCGTAGCTCTCTATAGTCATAACAAAATCATGAGACCTTCTCAAAACAGCTTTCACGGCCACAGATTGGGTTACTGCTTTCACTTCAGATAGCTGTAAGGGATCATTCGAGGTATGAGAGTGTGTTCTTATTTGAACGTTTACCTTGGCTCACATTTTAAGATGGCTAATGTGGAAATTACTTGCCCCAAGCCAAAAGGATTTTGACAGCTGAAGGATGTATTTGAAATGCATGATGAATTGTTTGGCCAGATCCTTCAGTTCTGTTTATGTATTAATCAGAAATAGAGTTCGAAATGAATGTGACACGCCCGTCTTTGTTTCCCAGCATGCTGGTCATTGTCTGGTTCGCGGGTTCTGTTGTATTCATCAGTGTCTGGGTGACTTGGAGAGGTCAGGGAAGGACAAACGGTGATGGCTTATAATTGCTGTTCTGTGTTTATCTGCAGTTTCTCTCAGTTCCACGCGCTGATTACACACTATAAGATCGGCGCTCTCTGCATGAACATCATTGAGCACGAGCTGAAGAAATATGACCTGTGGCAGGATGAGTTGGAGAAGAAGGACAAAGCTTATATCCTTCCTGTCAGTTGCACAGACGTAAATCAAAAAGTCCTTTTAGATCAAGAGGTCCAGTCACGGTTCTGATTAATTTTCTGACAGAATGTCAGATTTCCTTTTTTGTGGAAAGTATTAAGAAAGTCAATCAAGACTGGTAGTGATGGTTGTTCTAGGCTAATATTTAAGTAAATTTTATTTGATATTTTGCATTTACATTTGTGCATTTGGCAGACAATTTTATCCAAACTGACTTGCAGTGTAATAAAGATATACACTTTAGCATGTATATGTATGTGTATAGTATGTGTTGTATAGTAACAGTTTGCTTAATGCTCTAACAAACTTTGTAATAATTTGAAAAGATTTGATATGGAACTGTAAAGAGAGAGAGAGAGAGAGAGAGAGAAAATATTAATAGAAATTGAATAGCATGGCAGGCAGGAAATATTAATCATCATTTGTCCATCAATCAGAATCAAGCATCAAACTATGTCATAGTGCAGTCTTTATACAATGTCTTCACACCAACGTATTTCCTTAACATATTCACGTGATGAGGATCCTGACAACCAGAACATGCGAAAGGAGCATGAGAAAACCCTTAAGAAATACCAAAGTCTACTTCTTAAACAGGAGCAGCTGTTACGAGGTAAAGAAAGTGGCATGTTTCATTTACCTCAGTTTAGTAGTTCGTATTCTTGAGACCATATTTATGTGTTTCTTTCCCCCCCACGGCTGTAGTTGCTTTCTATCTGCTGTTGAACCTGTCTGAAGACACCCGCACAGAGCTCAAGATGAGGAACAAGAACATCGTGCACCTGCTGGTGAAAACTCTGGAGAGAGAAAATGAGGAACTGCTGGTACTGGTAGTCTCCTTTCTCAAAAAGCTCAGCATCTTCTTGGAGAACAAGAATGACATGGTGAGCGGACCTGCTGTCTAAAATGTGGTCAGCCCACACAAATCTTGTCAACCCCACAAGTTTAAATTGATCTTATCAGGGGTATAACAATATTCAAAACCGAACCGGAAAACTTCAATACACCATCACAGGACTCTCGTTGGGTTCCGAAAGCCCTCCTGCCCTGACCCAGCCCTGGCCCAGGGACCTGCATGTAAAGATGCGTGTTCTTACTTCTGAACATAGATCGCTACATAAAGCTGCTGATAGTTTTCTGCACTTTAAGAGAGTTGAGACAAAACGATCAGTTGTGTGTAAAATCCATGAAGCCCGCTGCACTGGAGCAATGACCACTCGCTCATAATATAGCAACACTTTTCATAAAAAAAATGAAACCGGACGAAATTACACATTTATTCGTCTTTGTCCCTCTGCTTTGAAATAATACGTATTACAAAAAAACACTATACAAAAACATTGAATTGAGTGAAGTAACTCCTCCTAAAACTGCAGGGATAGTTTTTAACATGAGCTTCTGCTGGGGGAATTCCCTCATACGCTAAAGTTAGCAGACAGAACCAAACTGAACCGTGGCTTTGATATATCATTACACCCATATATTTTATACAAACTTTGCAATTGTGGCAACTGTTACCAAACTTTCTGTGGTCTGAATATAGTTTAAAAAACTGATTTCTGTGATTCTGTGACATTAATATATTTATAAAATAATATATATTATCACTCTGTTAGGGACTAAATTTTTTGTTAGATTTATGTTGTGTATTATTGTTGGTTATAGATAAACATCATTCATAAATTCATAAATTAGTGAAAAACATTTGTTTGATCATTTATTTTCTTACAATAACATGGGTAACAGGGGTGAATGGTTTCATATTTTAAATATTAAATTGAGCATAATGAGACTTACTAATGTTACTGCTATATTGCACAAAGGGTCTGAATTTAGGGTTTAAATTCTAATTCTAATTTTTTTTCTAAAATGCAACATTTTTACTTAAGTTAAATAAATATCAATTTAGCAGATCAATGTGAAATTAAGAATTTAATACATTATATCTAAAATAATACAGTATTAGCCAAATTCACCCTATTAATGTGGGGAAAAATACTGATGATGTGATTAAAACCAGTTTAGTTTGTTAATTGTTTTGTTACATAATAGTTTATCCAGCATATGTGATAATAATATGTAACAAAAACACAGGACCTGTGCCTCTAATACTTTTAAAAAGTAATAGGACACTACAATGTACCATATTGTGGCCATTTATAAGTGGATTTATGTTAGTGACTATGTCAACAATGTTCTGAGGAGCTTTTTACCATTTACAGTTTGTCTGTACTGTAAACAACACTTGTTAAGGTGTCTTAGTTTATTGGCCATTTGCTGTACAGAAACTCGTCCTGCTCGTCCTTAAACTGCACCACTGTCAGTCCACCTGGAATGAATCTGCCCTGGCTATGAATGTGCATTTATCAAGGCTCCAAATTAGGAGCAGTTGTTTTTATTCCTGTATCCCCTTACCAAATCCATGTTGTAGATAAAAGAAATTGGCTTTTGGCTTTGAAAGTCTTTCAACATGTTTATACATAAAAACACATGTCGGACAACAAAAGGTCTGGCCATTGTAGAGCCATCTGAGGAAAGGAAGATTCAGTTTGTTTCTGTAGAATATAAGAATCATGTTTGAAATCGTACTGTGTTGTTTCATTCAAAATGTAACATGTAAATGTGTTACGTCTAATGCATTTGTAATAGGCCGAGATGGATACAGTGGAGAAGCTGGCTCGTCTGGTTCCCTGTGAACATGAAGATCTGCTGAATGTCACTCTGCGGCTCCTCCATAATCTCTCCTTTGACACAGGCCTGCGTACCAAAATGGTGCAAGTGGGTCTCCTTCCTAAACTCACCGCTTTGCTGGGTAACTCTCCTTAATTCATACTGATGCTCTTGAGATTGGACCATTGTTCTACTGTAATTGAATTGCACTTTCTAAACCAAGCCAAAATGTTTTGTGTATTTCTAAAGCATTAGATTAAGAAAACTGTGCTCATATGATTTTCTTTTTCCATTTGAAATCAATTTTTTTATTTTTAAGAAACCATGTATAAGCAAGGTTCATTTACAAATGTAATTGACTTAAGTCATCTTCAGATGTGTATACAGACAGAATTTTTAAACTAGAGACAGAGTTTATTGGGTTTAAAATCTTAGGAGTTGGAAAATCTGCAACAGAGAAATGTTTGAAAGCCTGCAAGAATACATAGGACCATGATCTACATCTGAATGATTTGCAAGTTGCTGAATATACAGTTACATTGAGACAAAAAACCCTTTTTTGGCAGAAGTTGATGCAGGTGCTTTTGATGGAAGGTTGACTTCAAATATGGCCATTTTGGCCAGTTTAATTCAATATTTGACTGCTGAGTTTACTGATCCAAGTGAAGCCAAACACATTTACTCTATGATTTCACCTCCACAAGTCATATGAGAACAATTTTTGTGTCTGTTTTTATTTTTAGTTGTTCAAAACAATCCATCATTTCTCATTGTACATCTTAGTCAGGCCCGGGTATTCATGGAAATTTGAATGTGACGCGTCTGTATCGAGATGAAGGAAATGCTGCTTTCTAGAGGCCTAATTGCCACACATTTTTTCAATGTTAGCTATATACGCTTCAGTGGTGCAGGGTGCCGTCATAAAGCCTCTTTGCCTCTGCTTGCTCTTACCAAGGTGAGGCAGTAACACAGTTCAACTGTGTCTGCAGCCGTTAACGAGAAACACATGTCCAGGCCACCGGGGGCAGCGCTGGGATGGCCTCACCTTATTAATGCCACTAAATTATATGCCTCTCCCCGTATCCCCAATTAAACAAACTCTCCCCAGCAAACCTTATCTCTCCTTTTTTTATCTACTCAGCTTTCCTTTCTCATCCACCACTTTTTCTTTTCATCCTGATATCCCCAGCGGTTACATCTGTTTCTAATAGCCAATGTGATAATGTGTTCTAGGGTGTCTCGGGTCCAGGCTGCCACAGTCAGTTTCCTAATGAATAATTATGCAATTGATATGTCAGAGTGTTTCCTATCTCAGGGGGGAGTATTAACATTAGGGAAAAGAGAGAGAAGCCGCAAAGTGTTATTAATGAGAGTGTTTACGTGACTCATTTAAGGAAAAGTGCGTGTGTGTGTGTTGCGTGTGTGTTTGTGTGTCTGCAGTTTCTCTCTCCCCAGTAAAATAAGTTTGGATTGTAATCGTACACCCTACATGCTCTTATCTGCAATCTCAGTGAAAAATGACTAGCTCTCAGCACGAGCCAGCATAAATACATCTAACTAACCACGACTGATCAATTTAGATAGCGTTTAAAGGTTTACACACATTGTGAATAAATAAAAGTTCTCTTTTGTTCTTTTCTGTAGGTAATGACTCACACAAGCATGTAGCGATGCGCATCCTCTACCACATCAGCGTGGACGACAAATCCAAATCCATGTTTGCATATACTGATTGCATTCCTCAGGTCAGCATCTTCTTCATTTACTTCCGATTGACAGGAAGCACATGTAAATATAAAATCAGCGATTGTATGTATGTCTAAGTAAAATCACACACATGGAGCAGGCCAGGTCGAAAGTATAAACTTCTTTTTAAGGAAGTGTGCCTTCTTAAAAATTGTATATAAAACAGTATGTGTCAGCTATTTAAACAATAGCATGCTTTAATTTTGGCACATGGCCTAATTGCATTGTTGAATTTAAAAACTGGCCAATTCAGAATCAAAATTGGATATAAATATGAGTGTTTTGCATTTTAGTCCAATTTTTTGTGAAAATGACTTGCTTTTGGCAGTTCAAACAAGTAATGAGTAAAGTAGGAGATGTCAAACCCTGTGGCTGATATTACTTTGGGTTCACTGATCATACTGAAAATGGACGGTCAAGTAGAGATATGGCATTCCCATAATACAGTATGGTAAGCTCTCTTGTATACTGCTCATTTTGGCAAATGTAGAAGGTAATCCTTGTATTCAATGCATACAAATTTGCATTCTGAGTTGCATTTATAGTGTTGTGGTTAGTATTTTTGCTACTGTCCTACATCCTTGCATGTCCTGCATCCATGCATTTTGTATGCACCTAACAGTGTTGTAAAAATGATGTAATTCCAGTGCTGTCTTTCTCTCACATGGCTTTAATGAGATAACAGAGCTGATTTAATAGGAACAGGGCCTCTGTGGGGTCACCAGCAATTGGTGGGTTACAGTTTCTCTGAAACAACTTCTGTCCAATCGTTGTCATCTTTAAAATGCTTGTCTTCTCTAATTGGGTGAAAATGCCTACCAGATGCTTGTAAAAAAAAAAGTTCAATTCCCTATCCTAATTGTTCAGCCAATTGCCTGGAGACAGTCAGGATATGATGTCAGAATAGCTATTTGACTCCGTTATGAGATTTATGCATTTTTTCTTTCTTTCTTTTACAAACACACAAGAGTAATGACAGAAAAGTGATCGTTTTAAAATAAGTAGCCAGTAGTCTTGATAAAAATAATAATTTGCGATATTACATAGATAAAATGAAATTAAAAATAAATAAATCTTTTGATGATTCCTCCAGACTGAAAATGAAGACAAAAAGACAAAAGAAAAATTTTGTCTTTCTGGATCTGGAGTACCTCAGGACCCAACTCTTTTCAGTGAGGAGAGTATTTAGATCAAAGAACCTCAATGCTCTGGGTTCTGAACTGGCGAAGACCCATTTCTCTGCCACAAAGGGGTCTCGCTATAATTACTCAAAGTTGTGAGAGGAGTGTGTGTGAGGAAATTCTTGGAGGGGTTATGGAGCTATGAAACCATGGAGAGCCAAAGCCGGAGGTGGGTGAGCGGGAGGATGGGAGGGGAGGACACTGGGGTACGAGGCAGGGCCTCCCATTGCTGGTAAAAAGGAGCAAGCAGGTGCCAGTGAGTCTAGACTGCGTGATTTGGAGGCCCGGGACCAGGTTATGTGATACTCAATATGGAAAAGGCCTGATTGCAGACTGCTGCCTCTTCACAGGCCTGCTTCACTCTGTTTGTGCCTTCCTGTTTAACATCCAATCAGCCTATGCTGTGGTCATGCCCATGGAGCTCCTCTCGTTTTCTTCATCTCCTGCTCCTCTGTTCATCTCATCTTCACCCACACATTCTCAATCCATTTGCAGCTGGACAGTTATGTCCTAGGGATGGGCCTGCCAAGTCCCCTCATTGGGCTGTTATCAGCAGCACTATCGACTTGATTGGAGTGGACTTGGGGATATTGTCTCAGCTCACTCTGGCTCTTAAATAAAAACACAAATAGCAATCCGTTTGCCATAACTGACAGCATTAATACTTCTCCCTGTCAGTAACAGCCTGTTGTATCGTTTATAACTTTCATTTGTTTTCTCTCTGATTATTGCTTGATACTCCACACGCAAAATGTTCCTCTTTTTGAAATGCGCTTCAAATGACCCATTGTCCTGTCATGCTCTGGGGATATTTTGAAAGCACACTGATCTACAATTTTTTGAATTTTCTTTTTATCCCAGATAAGCATTACAGATGAAACCCTGTGTTAATATATAGTGTGGAATGAATGTTCTGTATGGTGCATGTGTGTTGACACTCATTTCCTGTGTTGTGCGTGTGATCAGCTCATGCAGATGTTGTTTGAAAACGGTGAGGAGAGGATCGACACTGAGCTCATCTCCTTCTGCATAAACCTGGCTGCCAACAAGAGGAATGCTCAGATCATCTGCGAAGGTTTGCATCTACTTACTTCTGGAATAAAATTCCACTGAGCTAAACTGAACCGCCTTTTATTTCAACATATATTAAAACATATATCGACTGTCTACAGTTGATACTACATGAAATCAGTTAAAGCTTATGATCAGGCTCTGAATGAACATGAATGTTTGTAATTGGTCGGATTTGTATATTTGCTCTTCAGGAAATAGATTGAAGATGCTGATGAAGAGAGCCCTCAAGCTGAAGGACCCACTGCTGATGAAGATGATTAGGAACATCTCACAGCATGACGGCCACTTGAAACAGCTCTTTATTGTAAATACAGTTTTTCTGCCATTCCACTAGAAGTTACAAGCTGCACATAGTCAACTTATTGAAAACATCAAAGCTTATTCATGGTCTGAAATTATAATGATGAAGTTAAGAGCGTTTAGCCTTATTACTTGTTAATATGGGGTGGTGTGGTGTAGTGGTTTTGAGCAGGACACTTAGCACTAGATTTCTCCACAGATATTGTGCCTGTAATACACGTACTGTACGTATAAGCATTTGCTAAATGACTGCTTACCTAAAACACCTATGAGATGTTTAAAGTCATTTGCATTACAGGATTTTGTGGGAGACCTGGCAGCTCAGATCAAGCACGAGGGTGATGAGGAGTTTGTCATTGAGTGTTTGGGTACAATGGCAAACCTCACCATCCCTGACCTGGACTGGGAGCTCCTGTTGAAAGAGTACAACCTGGTGCCCTACCTCAAAGACCACCTCAAACCTGGTAATGCTAACACATGTCTGGTCATGCTAACATCTTTTGTTTAGGTTTGTTTTCTTATCTTTTGAAGACTATTTAGAACAGAAAGAAAATAATATTCAGTCAAGTACATACCACAGTGTGTACCATGTGCATACCGTGTCATCATGTGGTCAGTTTAAGCGCATTGCATTGTGGGATACAGTATTCTGAGCCATAACTGAGTATTGCAAATGTATTGGGTCACGTTCACTTTCATGTTACTCCAACAAGGAATGCAGTATGGATAATGTAAACTACGTAAACTGTATTTTTTTTATCTTAATCTTAAATTTGACTTCTGTTTCAGGCTCAGCAGAAGATGATTTAATTTTGGAGGTGGTGATCATGATTGGTACGGTGTCTATGGATGACTCGTGTGCTGTCATGCTCGCTAAGTCAGGCATCATTCCTGCTCTCATTGAGCTGCTTAATGGTAAACTTACAGCCACCATTTATGTTAAACTTATAGCCAGGCACTGGCATTAGGTCAGTGCTGAATGGTTTAAAAACAAACATATTTTCAACATAATTCTTTAAAGAAAACAAATACTGTTGTTAATTAACCTTGAAGTTGTTTTGATGTTATCCACTGGTGTTAATTTTGAGCATGGCTGTCCATTTGTCTGACCAATAGTTGATAGTTTAACCAATAGTCTGAAAGCCTGTAGAAAAATTATTTTTGCAGTTCCATTTGATAATGCTAGTGGTGCAGAAGTTGCAGTTTTCACATAAAAGTAAATTCCAGAGAAAAAGATCAATGATGTTTTGACTTCTACTTTTATTTGCACAAATCACAACAGCTGCCCCACTGCTTTGCGTGTGTGTAGCCACTCAAGTACCAGATTTCAATTTGGCATGCTTTATACTTTAGAATAAGATCAGATGAAATGAGATTGGAAGAGTTTATTTAGACCGAACAAATATTAAATTAAAATAAATTAGAATAAATAAACAGCCAAGAGCTGAGTGGGACATGGAGGACTGGATTCTTGCTTTCTGGATTACATGCAGAAAAGTGACAGTGTTTTCAGGAACAGGAAAGCGCCACTCTCATGGTATGCATGAGATTTGCTGGTTCTGCTCAATGTGAGCCCTCATTTCAATAATAAATGCCTGATGGTGGGACCCTTCCTTTGCTTTGTGGAGAACAAATGTTTGAAATAAAAGGAGTCAAGATGATGGAGGGCCAAGATACAGACCATCCCAAATAGGGTTGTTATGGTACCAAAATTTCAATAGTCAATTAAATATACAAGTTAAATAGGACATTTACTTCTATTTACCCAAACATAGTGCTGTACAACAACTGAAATGTGTTTTGCACTTATGCCATTTAATACTTTATAACTTTGATCATTGCAACATAAAAACAAAGCTGAAGTTTGTGTCACAACACTGTATTGAGAGTTGCTTGGCAGTTGTATTGTTTATTCAGTTTTTCAGCACCCCTATTTGTACCCTCCTTCATTGGCTCTTTCTCACCAGAAGGCGTTGACGTGTCCTCTGTGATGTTATTTGTAGCTTGTGCAAAGCTTGTGCAGCTCCTTGCTGTAGCAGTATTTAGTTTCTGGTCCCACGGAGCAGCTAGCCCCCTTTGCTATCATTCTTCTGGAGGAATTTTGATCCCTGGGGAAGAGATTAAACTGAGCTAGATCAAAATTGAAATAAAGGCTTTTATTAAAGTTAGGAGGGGGCAACTACAACCACACATTTCTCCATAGGAGCTTTCTGTATCGTTTTAGAGGAAAAAGTTGATACCTTCGCCAAATGGCGGCTTCTCACGAAAGCGTTCATACATAAACATGATCCACTGGAGGTTCTGAGCGTCAGCTTGTATGACCAGGCAGCAACGGACAGGAAATGCCTGCACAGCTGCGCTGAGTGCTTGAAGGAATGTGTGTAGTTTGTTGGTTTGCCATTTTAAATTTAAGCATGATAAGGAAACAATTGTGCCTTCATGTAATGACCATATGGAACAAACATTATTGGTCCAGTCCTTCATTTTGTTGATAGCCATGCAAGGCCAAACTAATGTCCTTCATCTGCTTGTGTTTGCTCTGTTACCAGCCCAGCAGGAAGACGATGAGTTTGTGTGTCAGATCATCTACGTCTTCTACCAGATGGTCTTCCACCAGGCCACCAGAGATGTGATCATTAAGGACACACGTATCCTTATTGTAATAAGTTGCTTTTCTATGTATGGTCATGTTATTCAGTGCATATGTTTAGCAAGTGCATTTATGAATACATGCTGATATTGTCATCTAGACAAAGTAAGAGAAAGAGAACGACTAGTTCAGCCATGCAGAGATGCCTCTGGGGTAGATAGTTGAAGTCAAAACCAAACTCTTCAGAACCCAGACCAGACCACCAAAGAACAAGACCAAAAGTGGACCCCTCAAGGCCCATACCAAGACGTTAATGAGACTTCCACACCAAGACCAAGTTTATGTGGTTTTTAGAGACTCAAGACATTATAAGTAGAGCTGGCATACAATAAAAATATAATTAATTCATATTATTTATATATACATGTAATTACATGTAATTAATTCATACTATATATGCTATGCTTTAAAACATATATATAAACATATTGATAAATGTATTCAATTTTACCACACATTGTTTTTTATATAATTAACTGTACTAAATACATTACGTAAATGAACAGCCTTAATTATAAGAGAATCATTTAACATTTTGCTAATTTATATGTTGTTGTTACTCTTAAATTCCACATTTATGGTAGTAATCTTACATCTGCATGAAAGATATTATAGGGCTCTATTGTTATTTTTAAACTTCTTAACTATCTCAAAGAAGCCCCAGCTTACCTCATCGACCTAATGCATGACAAAAACGTGGAAATCCGGAAGGTTTGTGACAACACCCTGGACATTATCGCTGTAAGTACTCACAAGTAACTTTGCTACACATATGCGCTCAAATCAGAGTAAGACTCTTATGTGTGTGGGTGCTTTTGCTGACCATGTGTGTCCACAGTGCCGTTAAGATCTCTGCAGCTTAATGGCCACTCCCTGACATTAGATAGTAATAATTGGCGGTGAACTCTGAGGACAAGGTTTGTTTGGGGAAGTGTTTCATTCACTTTATTAGGGCGCTCGTTAAGCCTCGGCCACATGAAAGGATGAATGTGGGATCTGGTTTGTATCTGTGGTGACAGAGAAAGACCAGATGGATAGCCCTGGTGTAGTTTACTGAAACGTTTGAAACCAGATTTCAACGACAGCATCAACTATGCAGATTTGTCATCATGCAATTGCTTGTGAAATTATAGCTTGGAAATCCTGTTTTCTCCAGTGCAAATGGCTCTGTTGGTATTCTAAGTGGTAAGTTTGAGCGTTTAAGGACGTGCGAAGCTGACTTGGGCGCGAGTGTGCATGCGTTTGTGGGTGTTTGTGCGCAAGTTTACGCTCCCACAGGCTCTCTGGGTTTCGCATCAGGCTTTTCGCCCCAGGCTCCTGCAAAGTTCTGCGCTGCTGTCCACATGATGAATGGACAGAGCAGAGAAAAGAGAAACAGGGCTTATTTACTCAGGTTCTGCCACAGGGGGCCTCGGCTGATTAATCCATATTTTCATTCAGCGGAGCAGGCGGCGGCAGGACGCCTCAGCGGGCCCTCAGACCCTGGGACAGAGAGCCGGTCTTCAGCTCTGAGCTCGGCAGACCCCTCCTGCAGCCTCCACCAGCACTAATGCCACACAAACAGAATGAATCTCAGCCTCCACCTGAGCATCTCTTACTATGGCGCAGCAGAGATGACTTAACTAACATGTGATCTTAGATTCTTTATTTATAGTGGCGCTCTTGAACATGTGTTGTACAGCTGCTCTGTAAGAAAGTACAAATGTGTTTTCTTCACACTGTGATATAATTAATGAAACGGGATTGAAAACTAGATTTCTAAAACAAAGTGTATTTATATTGTCTAAAATCTAATGATAGTGAGGCTGCATTCTCATAACACATTTCAGTTATTTTGTCCTTTGATATTGAAATTATGATTAAATTATGTTCATTTTGGTTAATAGAATTTTACACTTATGCATTTATTCATGTTGTCATGTTGTCTTGCTCATGGACAGGACTCGGCAATTATAATTTCTTTCTTAATACAAGATACACTGTAACGAGCATGGGAGGACAGATAGAGCAGAAGAAAACGATGCCTAAAAGGCCTATAAAGAGAGAGAGGGGGTAGACAGTTGACAGACTTGACAAACATTGGCAAATTAATCACCATCTCACCAAAAGTGCAGGCTGGGCAGAAATTGTACAGCTGTGGGGTGATGTGTGTGTTGTGTGTGGCTCTCCACCCAGTTTGTGGCTCTGCACTTTTAATCACTGGATTATACCAGAGCTCTGTTTCTGTATAGCACCATCAGCAGCCACAGTCTATGGGGAAAACCCTGCTTAGACAGAAGCCTTCATTGTGGGATGAAAAATATCTAATGAGAGGCTACTGCGGAGGGTCGAATGGTGTTAGAAGACGGCAGATTTCACACGTTGTAGGAATGAAAGATCGCCAGGAGTGACAGTGTATGGGACCTTCTCACACTCAGATATTTACTGGAAATCTCTTGTGGGAAGTAAAGTAGACCTGGCACTGAGAGGCAGAGCACCAGCACTGTTTGGACAACTTATAAATGTATGAATTTGTGCAGCTGTGTGGTACAATTTAGGTTAGAGGGGAGTAACATATATTATAAATACATGTCAGCATATGTATTTATGTGTGTTTGCGTTTGTTCTGTATAGGAGTATGATGAAGAGTGGGGCAAGAAGATCCAAAGCGAGAAGTTTCGCTGGCACAACTCTCAGTGGCTGGAGATGGTGGAGAGTCGACAGATGGAGGACACCGAGCCCTACCTGTATGGAGACGACCCAGACAACCTAGAGCAGCCCGATCTCTTCTACAGCACCGGTTAGAAACCGTACATACACACCAAACTCCAACCTTCCAACTAATCCCTAAAGAACATGCCTGAGACCACAGAAGACAGCCAGTGTTTTCTTGTCTGGTAATATGACTTGATTGGCATCCTGTGCCACAACTTGACAGACATTGAAGGCTTAAACCCTCAATTTAGATGTGTCTAATTTTCCACCAGATTCATACTGTATTTTGGCTTAATTGCTTGTTGAGTTGGTGTCATCAAAGGCTGGTCATAGCGAGAGGTTGTCAGGAAGATAAATGAGAATAGCTGCTGGGAGGAAGTGGCTCTGCTGGGCCGCTGTCTCATATGTTTGTTTGTTCTACAGAATTTGCTTTACGTTGATGTGTGTGTTTCTACAGATGGGATGATGCCCCCTGAGCCAGGCCTCAGTCCAGACTTCTACAGCCAGTTCCACTCTCAGAATGGAGACTTCAATGCCTGGTGAGTGAGCAGCTGTAACCCTCATCAGCTCTGTAGCTGGCTTCTTCTATTAAATGTATGTTTAAATAAAATAAATAGTTTGAACTATATTTGCATAATTTATGATCTCAGTTTTCATCCAGTGATGACATCAGGCTGGAAAAGAACATTGCTACTGCAGTTTGAACGCTACCACTGAACTACTACTGGCATTTCTTAAAAGGGCCTTATAATGGAAAATGATTTTTTCTGCTTGTTTGAAATGGAAATGAAAAATGACATGTTCTGAAATCCTCATATTTAAGTAATAACCGTAAGCGCATTAACATATGACTGGCCATGTTTACGTCATCCGGGCTTTATTCTGTACTCAGCAGCTTCAGCTTTGCAGGCATGTTGTTGCTCACTGTATTTAAAAGGTCAGCCAATCACAAAAAAGGCCATTTACATATAAAAAACAGTAAGTCTTAAAGTTACAGTAGTAAAAATAGCCTATTTAAAGGTGCAGTAAACGATTTATGGAAAACGCTGTCGATATTTAAAATTTACACCCAAACAAACATGCCCCTCCCATCTTTGCACTGCCCTCAAAATAACGAACATGATATGCAACACAGGCAATGATTAAGAGCTGGTTAAGAGACCCTCTATTGCTGATTGGCTACAGGAGTGTTATGGTGTTGTGGTGATTGGTCCGATCCACTTACTTTTTTATTCTATTTAAACAGCCAGGACTATGAGCTCAAAATTTTTTAAACACAGAAAATTACTTCAGAAATGACTTACTGCACTTTTAATTGATGTTAAAGTTTGTCTTTAGGCAAAATGACTATGAGCTTCTCTACCTCCATCATTGGCACTCTTACTGGCCCGATAAACATACCTTTCAAGTGCCTTGCAGCCAAATATATTATCCACATTCCTCTACAAACACACACACATACATACAGATGAAATAACATTTCACCTTTCCATCCACTTCAGTCCTCGTGTTGGCTTTCTCTCAGTGATCTGTGAGGGAATGGCTTGTTTGATATGCAGCTATGATAGTCGTGTAGTCTAAACTTGCCCTGATTGTGCCTACTAGATGAGATAGCTATCATTGGGTTTGTTTATGATAAGTTGTGTATTTTGTTTAGAGAATGCGCCCCTCATCGGCCTGTTTGTTTTGACTGGGTGGGGATTTGTGCACTTTGTGGACTGACAGGCATGCGGTTGGGTCCCGCCGGCCTGTCATGTGGGTGAGGATGGGGTGTGGGTCCAGATGGAAGGGTGAGCTTTCTAGCAGCTCTTTGTAAAGCGATACATTTCAAATATACACAAAGGGTTGGAGGGCACTGTTAGGGTCTCAGGATAAATGGTTTAATTTGAGCGGGCAGCTCTGAGTGACAGAGGTTACCATAATAATCAAATAGAGTCCGGGTCTTTACTTAAGATGATGTGAAACGATGTGTGTGAACGCAGGCGCTTTAGAGTGGTTAGACTTCGCGTGCCAGCATAAGACAGGTATTTGATTAACTCAAGTAATTCAGCGCTGTTCCCATGGATGTTGTTTACGTTTTCCTAAGTGAGATTGAGAATGAAGACAGATGGGCGATGAGTTGAAGAGGTGTTGAATCCTACTAATCTTGGTCACTTTGAGCAGAGAAATTGAGACACTGTCTGAAAATGGGTTTCTAACATCCCAGAGCAAACTGCGCTCTACGTGCGTCCCATGGTTTGTGCGCCGCACATGCATTGGACAAATCCACCTTCATTCAATCAGTGTGGGGCTGCGTGTCGCTAAAGCCTCTGGAAGCTTGGAGGAGGAAAATAGAAAACAGGGACTTGGAGACACATTCAAGCAAAGAAAGGGAGGGGGCTGTTGATTTGACACAGCCAAGGTAGGGCCATGTAACCAGAGAAGTGACAGGCATAGAAGATCAAAGCAAAGGTTGGAGAACAACTTGGGGGGAAAAAAGGTGGAGAAACGTTCTTTTATAAAAGAGCTGAGACCTGTTTCCTGTGCAAACACTCTTCTGAACTATGAAACAATGTCTGGTTAAAAGGGGCCTTTTTTTACAGACACCTTTGGTCATATCCCCCTCATGCCCTCCCGGGACGTCAGGGCCGACCTGGCTCCCTATGAGCTGTCAGTCTCACCTCCACTCAGCTTTTATTGCTCTGTTTTGAAGCCCCGTAGAGGAAGAGGTGACAGACTGACTTATAATTGGACAGGAATGTGCTCGCCATGGATCACTGGCCGGGTCACTCTGCTCTGTAGTACCGCAAGATGTAAAATGATGAGAAAGTTTTGGGGTCGTATGGTAGACCCCAATGATGTAGAACATTCTGCTTAATACAGTCAAAATTTTGTTTGTGACTTCATATTGCATGATGAAGCCCCTATAAAAATGCAGTGTTATCGTCTTTAATACAGTCTGATTGTAGTATTGCAGTATGGTGTGATGAACATATATGAATATATTTATATATGTCTGGTTAAAATGGGCCTTTTTTTACACACACCTTTGGTGACATAAATATATATACAGTACAGACCAAAAGTTTGGACACACCTTCTCATTCAAAGAGTTTTCTTTATTTTCATGACTATGAAAATTGTAGATTCAC
>JAZGTI010001654.1:0-40332 GCA_036877585.1 Botia kubotai
CAGATATGACTGAATAAATCCTTCATCCTGGTGAGATTCTGTACATGGCCGGCAGACAGGAAGCAGTTTTCTGATGGAGACAGTGTGGACCGGTGATAGACTGAGGAGTGCAGAGAGTTGATCCATATTACCAATCAATAGTAACTATACTGCACATCCCTGCAGCCTCAGCCCACAGTGGGGTGGTAGTACCTGTAGTGATCTCTTTAACCTTGTGTGTGGACGGTTTGTCAGAACTCCTGTGGTCTGATTTGAATCACGTCCTGTGCTTGTTCTTTCCTACAAGAATTCCGCGCGGTTATCAGGCGAGAAATTCTCTCCTGCTCAGTTTGTGGACGGCAGAACTTCCATCAAAAATTCAGCAGCAGCTTCTATCTGCGTGTTGGTTTGTGTGATCTTGATTCTTGCTTTCCATTGTGGGGACCAGCTAGTGGTCCCCACGAGGGAAATTGATTATTAAACATAATAAGCAATCATAATATAAAACATAGTGAGTCATTATGTATATGGAAAGTCCCCACAAAGCATCGGAACTAACGTGTGTGTGTGTGTGTGTTGTGCAGCTGTAACGTGTCACATATCATGCGTAATGATTTTTCTATCGCTGTCATAATTTGACATTGGTTTGACAGACTCCATTTCAACATGCCAAATGATGCACGTTTAATGAGAGATGAGAATGAGCGTTTTGCCTGGAGCTGCTGTGTGTTGTGTGTGTCCTGCAGGAATTTCACATTGATTGAATTAATGAAACACACACATAAACAGACACTGACACTACGGCTCTGCTCCAAACTCTTGTGCGATGGCTAGCAGATTATGTCTATGTAGGATGCTTACTACTCGGCTAACAGGGAATGTTCACAGAACATTGGCTAACGTTATCTAAAATGTCTCTCAAAATGATGAAAAACGCTCTCGTAGTAACGTTATTAGAATCTTTAAATTATGTACACCATGTACAGTATATCTAAAACATTATTCTTAAGTTAATTCCGGAATGCTTTAAAAGCATAACAGAATTAAAAGTTTGAATAACGTTCTTGTAACTAAACTGTTATAAACGTTAATACAACGTCCAAAAAATGGACATTTCGAATGTTCCTAGAACTTTTACAAATATTTTTATGACTTTCTTATGACATTTTATGACTTAATGGAAGCATTCTTACAATCTAAGTTGTTAGCTGGGTGGGTTTTGTAACTATGCTATATGACTAATATATGTATATATGTATATGCTTTCTGAAGTACAGTAGACATAAAACAGACTTTAGTTTTATTTTCATGTTATATCATCTTCCTTTGTTTCTAACTTTTCTTTTGTTTCTTTAGTCGATCTTTGATCAGTTTTATTTCTTTTCTGAAACATCAGCTGTTCACATCTTAGAAATAAATAACCCCACTCATATTAAACACCTACCGCAGCGCTATGTCTCTCTGGATTTCTTTATTTAGCTTTTAGTCTCAAACGCGTTCGCTGTGTATTGTTCATCTGTGCTTCTTTTCAGCTGTTGGCTGTTTCTCGTGTTTCATTCATTCTAAAATGTTCTGTGTTGAATATTTTAATATTGCTCAATACATCGGCCAGTTCTCATTTTGTGAATCGCTGTTATTATATTAAAGAGTTTGTGTGTAACCTGCAGTCACCAATGTAGCGGCTATGAGGGGAAAATTCCTGCTCGTTACCTCTCCGTGCGACACCATTGTGTGTAAAAGCGCGTGTGGCGTATCTTAATCCTGTCCCTGCCTTCAGCGTCCATGCATCAGACTATCTCCCTTAACCTCATGACCTTTGTTTTTTACCCCTGCCATCACTTACCCAGCATGCATCTGAAAAAATAATTGAGACACTTCGCACATCGTGCTTATTCTCCCCATTTCCTCTTCCTCTCTCTTTTCCTTCAAGTGCTTTTTAGATTCCTGTTGTTCAACATGCATTGCTACATTAAAATAAAGATCAAACAGAACACGGGCTACAATGGAACGATATCACCTTGTGCGATCTTGCCACGCAACTTAGTGGTGAATCAATTCTGACGGATTAATTTCCTGTCTGTAGAATCTACTGTCTGTAGATTTCCTGTCTGTGGATGTATGTATGTTCCTGAAGCTCAATGTCTGTTTCTGTAGCTCAGCTGGTAGAGCATTGGGTTAGCAATGAGGACTGGCACAAATGTTCCAAACAAATGAATTATGGGATTTATGATGCGTCACATCGTCCATTACTCACTGTGATCAAACCTGATCAGAACAGCCAATTACAAACTGACTGTGTGTGGTTTAATAAATGTGACTCGATTCTCTCATTATAGCTTTTGACATTTGTTTAATTGCATCTCTCTCTCTCGCTCTCTCTGTCTCTCTCAGTAGCACAGTCCTGCTGTAAGCTGGTGTTCTGAGTATCTGTGGTTTTCTTGTAGCAGGTAATCAAAGCTCAAAGTGAAGTTTTCTGACTGAAGTTCCTCAGAGAACCCTTAAAGCTGTATGCGTCTTAGCCGGTTCCTCTGGTTTACTCAGGCAGCATTGTTGTCGTGATATTCTGTTATGTGTTCTCATCGGGCTGTTCTCTCATTGGCTGAGACCAGTGTGATACATGGAGATCAGAACATCATTGTTCTGACGGCCCTCTTTCTCTCTCAGGTCTGTTCAGCAGCTGAAATCGCAGCTTCTCATTACTGATGGACATTCTCTCAGCACAGAGAGAAGAGGCACAGGTCAGATCAATATATGTGGTCTGCAGTCCCTGTTCCATTCATTTGACCTGAGTGCGCTCACCCATGCACAAGCCCACAGTGAGATGGACAGCATGTTACTCTCTCTGTACGAACTCAACACTGAGAATGTGGAGTTATCTGAGGTTGAGCTAAAATCAAAACTCATGTTGAACATCCATCTATCCATTAACTCATCTGTCTACCTATCCACCCATCCATTCATCCATCCATTCACTTATCTGTCTACCCATCCATCTAACCACCCACCCACCCATCTATCCATCCATTCATTCATTCATTAACTCATCTGTCTACCTATCCACTCATCCATTCATTCATCCATCCATCCATTCACTCATCTGTCTACCCATCCATCCACCCATCCATCCATCCACCCACCCATACACCCATCCATCCACTCATCCATCTATCCACCCACCCACCCATCTATCCATCTATTCACTCATCTGTCTACCCATCCATACACCCATCAATCCATCTATACACCCACCCACCCACCCATCTATCCATCCATTCACTCATCTGTCTACCCATCCATACACCCATCCATCCACCCATCCATCTACCCACCCATCTATCCATCCATTCATTCATCTGTCTACCCATCCATCCATCCATCCATTCATTCATTCATCTGTCTACCCATTGTTTGTCTACCAATTCATGGTTTGATTGTTTATTATAATGCGAGACAGTTAGACAGTTGTGTACGTGTGTTGTTTGTGTTGTAGCTAGTTGTTGCATAGTTGTTGTGGTTGTGTAGACTTTGCAGACCGTCGTGCTGTTGTGAAAGTGTGTCGCATTGGGTCAGAACTGCTTGTTTGGTCATGACGGTATTAGATTAGATTCAGGCTTATGTTAATATTGTCTGCAGTACAGTGACCTGGAAGTAAATGGGTTTGACTTTGACTCAGGTCTCTGTGGTCATTACAGAGCCTGGAGCTTCATTACATAACAGACCAAAAAAAAAGAACGATATCTTTTCTCATCACTGCTCACACAAATTAGCTTCCAATTAACAGAATGCAGCTTTTTCCTCTCCTCTGAATCGAGGTAACAAGACTGAAAATAAGCTTAAGTGATCTGATTACTGCCGCCTCCAGCTAAGCTGTGTTGTTTAAAAGCTCCGGCCACGAGGATTCTCTCTACGTTTAAAGACATGTTTTTTTTTTAAAGAAAGTTAATGGGTTTGAGTTGGTGTATCTAAATAAATATACATTTCTGTCTGATCTGATTTAGATAATTAGACTTGGTTATCTTAATGGGATTTGTTTGATGGGTATTATTTGTGGTCTTTATCTACTTGCTTTCGTACGCCCCTTGGACATTTCATCTGATTAAAAATAATGAAACAAAATGAGTGACTAAGAAAGTGAAACCGATGTAGATGTTTTTTGCTGGAATAAATCACAGCATCAGTCTGCAAGTTAACCACTATGAATCTTTTATTATTGTCACGTGCAAAATCATCTGTTGCAGTGTAACACATTGTGGAGGTGCGTTCACACTGACGATGGTTAAATCACAGGTCTTGATTTTCCTCAGGCGTTCCTGCTCTCTGCTATCTGTATCAGGGGGCGGATCATATTAGTCTCACTGTCTGTCATTGGTAGCCTCTGCATTGCATCACCGCTCATTTGCATACCATGTTACCTAAATTGTTGACTATTACCGAGATTAAAAAAGAATCGTTATTGTGAACTGCAAACATATGGCGTGATGCAACAGAACAAGGCAGCTCCCTTTGTAATCAGCAAAGACAGTTTTGTTGATTATAATGGGACCAGCCCAGTTTCACAGTGTAGACTGGGTGATTAGGAAAAACATGTAACATTTCCAAGAACACAGATAAGCTTGTCCCATTTATCTGGCGGTTCAGAATGCAGGTGTGAATGTGTTTTATCTTGTCACAGGTGTGCTGAGGAGTCCCCACAGGGAGGAAACTTCAGGGGACCACAAGATTATAAATCAGTTAAACAAGAAACCAAGATGCTCATGACTGGTGAAACTGTGGTGAAGTTGAAGTGATTCTTAATGAGGAGAGAGAGAAAGAGAGAGAGAGAGAGAGAAAGAGAGTGTGTGTGTGTGTGTGTGTGTGTGTGCATGTGGGTTTACCTAACTCTACATTGGGGAAAAAAAACGGACAAATCTGAGCAAAACCTCCCTTTGGGGACGTCTTCATTTGTAAAACATTTAAGTTTTCTGTTCAGGTTAGATTGTGGGTTAGGTTATGTTGTTTATAACTAGCTGTGTATATAAACAGTAGATGTCTATGGAATGTCCCCATTTAGATGCAGCACATTTTTATATCCCCTACCAAACTGTTGGATAAAATAAAAATACAATAACTAGTTAGTTAGTTAATAAGTTTAGAATGTTGTTTTAACTGTTTATTAATAGGATTTTCATGTGTGATTAATATCACATTCAACTGTTTTTTACAGTATCCCTTTGACTAACAAAAACCAACAAGCCAGTTCCTGTATGACATCATCCTGCAGGAAGCATTTTTGATATCAACAACTGAATCATCAGTAAGTATTAATAGATTTAATGAATATTATAAATATTTTATAAATGTTTTGTGGTAGTTACTGTGGCTTAACATTCCATTTTGTTTACTAAAATGATGGAAATCATGATTATAATATCAACACTTTAAACATTTTATTTAAAAAATTAAAAAATTTAAGATGTGGCTTCCCAAGTAAGCAATGGCTAACTTTAGATTTTTATATCCATCCTCGTTAGGCACCCTAACTTTCTTGCCATTGAGTAAATAATCACGTTATCCTTATTAAAGTTGACTGAGCCTGACCAGAGCACACGTATAATAGTTCGACTTTAAAGAAACTCGTTTTGTAAATGTGCAAAAGTTACTGCATAACAGAACTGACCCTCTGAAAGAGGCAGTGGCTTTCGGTGAGGACTGTGAGAGGAAAAAGTGTTCAGTATTTCTTCTATAACTCACAATCTATCAATACGCCCCCATGCTCACGCTGGAAGACTCCTCTGAGAGAAGAAGCAGGAAGAGAGAGGGAGGAAGGAGTCGAGGCAGAGGAGCAGGGCCCTCCCTCCCACCTGCCTCCCACACAGTGAGCGCTTCCTGGAGATCTGGGGGAGGAGGAGGCGGAGGAATCACTCCAGCCAGAATTCTCCATCTCTTTAAACTCTGCTAATAACCCTCTCAAGCCGACCATCACGACTATTTTAAGTTTGAATACATCCTACTCCTGACGCCTTATGCGGTTCTTCAATATTTGTACAATATATAGAAATTGCAGAAAGTAAAAGAGTTGAGGACCAGCTGCTCTTTTCCTGCGACACGACGAGAATTTGAAGTCACGGGTTTTTAGGCTGAGAGTGAAATAATCTTTGGCCATGAAAATGTTCTGCTAGCTATACTTAGCAGTTGCTTTAATTTTGTTGCTATTTCCTACAGTGTGTTTTGAAACTAATTTTGAAGCAATCCAATGCGATCAGTGTTTCTGCCGTCCCTCTGAAAGATTTTGAAGTTGAATTATTTCAGCAATTTTCGGCAATTCTGCTTCTTTTCTATAACTGACGATAAAGATTAGCGCTGAATCAAGTCGGAACGCTAAGACACGTCCTCATTTTGACCACGCAAAAGACGGCCTTGCATGTTCGTAATGTCCAGTATCAGTTTAGTTACATTTGGCTGGTTTTTAGACGATTTTTTAAACCGCTGTCAAAATAAAATCATCTCTGAAATGCCTTAAAATTAAAGTAACCAAAACATTTGGCCACCAAAACATTCAGAACGTCACATCGTAACAAGTAATCTCGACGCTTGCAACAGCGTAAGAGGAACCAATGCAGATTTTGACGTCTCGGCGGTTTCTGGGTTCATTTCTGCGCGTGTCCATCACGGCAGTTGCGCTCGTTCGTTAACCGTGGCAGCGTATGAATGTTCCTCACAGATTGTGCTCAATATTCACAGGAATTTTCTGGGAGAAGTCATTTCGCCATCTGCTGCCTGACAGGATTTTTGACAGCCACCACTCGTTCACAAATTCTCGCTCTCTCTCAGCGTTTCCTTCCACCTTTTCTCCATCTCCTTCTCCTCCCGCGTTCTCACACGTTCCTCATTCTTCATTCCCCATCCTCCCCCCTCTCCAGGGTTTGATGGACGTGTGAATTTCTCCATCTTTTTTCTACTCTTCCTGACAGGCCAAGACACGTAAACGCCCCCTCTGGCCCCATTCAATGCTTACAATGGGGGAAATATCTTAATTGCATTTTGAGGCGCCTCTTATGAAAGGTTTTGGTATTGATGTTCCTGCTGCAGAAGGAGGCCTCCGTGTGTGTAATTTAATTAAGAGACGCATGTTTCTCAGCCTGTCGTGAGAGGCGAACCTCAAATGCAAATGTCCACAGTGCAAAGAATAATTGAATTCATGAGCAAAGAATTATTTTTTTATTCGACTTAAATGAATTCTGCAGACGTAGTGAAGAATTTCATGTCCTTGTTTTAAAAAGGGTTAGTATCAAGTTATTTCATTTTAAAGCGACAGAATCAAAGCCTTACAAAACCTGGTTTGCTGCTTATTGGCTAATAAGACTTTAAAGTGTTGGTAAAATTGCAAAATGACAGGTCAAAGCCCAAACTAAACCCACGCTAAACTGCTGGTCCTAATCTTTAACTGAGGCCTTTGACTGAGGTAGAGGTGACCACCTACACACTGCTTTTACTGAATGTACAGTACACAGCAATAAGTTGCTCCCCAGGTAACATTTTTGGATTTTAAGAATGTTTCTGTAACATTTCCATTAAGTACCAAAAAGTTTGAAAATATTATTTTGTTCTAGCCTTGTTTTTATACATTGTATTAACGTTTATTAACGTATTAACTCTGTATTAACAGAGTCATGCATTTTCATAATCATGCGTTTGCTATCTGTCAGTAAGTTAGTCCATGATTCTGAAGACTGTTATGAACCCTGAATCTGAAGTCAAAGAGGAAGTGAGTGTTAAAATCTCCAGGCCAAAGAACAATCCTGCCAGCTGTGTGCAGAGGAGAGGGGGCCCTGTGGAGGGTGCAATGCATTGTGGGATTGTGAAGTTCGTTACAATGTCATTTTCTTGCCATGCCCTGGAATCTGAGGAGTCGTTACTTTTAATGTGAAATGATGTAGAGAGTTTCAGGAGCAGTGTTACAAACCTCCAGGGCAAAATTCAAATTTGCCCCAAAATTACCATACGCGGTGTCAAGCAGAAACATAAATTAGCAAATGGTTGACGAGGCTCTCCGTTTGCAGAGAGGAAGAGAGGTCAGCTTCGCTGGATTCTGCTCGATACCTCTCTCTGTGTAGCCGAAAACTCGGGCAGGACTATGAAAGGGAAAAAGGGCACGAAAGAGAGAGAGAGAGAGAGAGAGAGAGAGAGAGAGGGGTGGATCATACATGGAGAGAGGGGAAGTGAGTGAGACAGTTGACCTTGTGAGAACTCCCAGCCTAGGTGGCATTGATTTGTTTACCTGAATCGAGCTGACAGCTCCTCATTACGATTTCCTTCAGAGAACGAGAGAGAGAACAGGTGAAAGAGAACAGAGAGAGAGAGAGAGAGAACGTGTGAAAGAGAAAAGAGAGAGAGAGAGCAAAAGAGGGGGAAAGGGAGGAAAGGAGATCAATGTCTGTGATGGATCGAGGATCACTCTGTTTGAATGGCCATTTAACGGATGTGTGTGTGTGTGTGTGTGTGTGTGTGTACCTGTGAGTGTGTTGCATTGGACTAAGTGAATACGGAAGCTGTAATCGTATCGTACTGTAGTGTAGTGTACTGTACTGTACTGTAGATTTATTTTAGGTTTTTCTTTGACCAAAAGATAGACCAAACTGTTTAGAAATTTGCCCTCACTTCTCTCATCAAGTTTCTCATCTTGTTTGCAGTTAACAAGATTTATTTCCACATATGAGTCAGGAAGTCATAATTAATTAATTCTGGTCATAAAGTAATGCTTTTTAGCACCGGTTAAACAAATGGAAGAACTACGAATATGCACGTGTAACTTGATGGTAACTGGTAATTGTGTAACTTCAAGGTGTAATTCGCTTCTGCCATGATTATAATTCACCTGCTCAGAAAGTGTCTTAAATTTGGTAATTGCGACATGACTTAAAGGCAACTTGGATGTCAAATGACCGAGCTGACCCCACCTCAGTTCCTGTTATGGGTGCAGTACCTGTTGCCGCCATGAGGAGCCAGTGTTGTCACTTCAAACTTTAAATGCTTTGATGTTAGGGTTAAATCAGGCCTCACGTGACGCGTTTGCTGTATGGTTTTCCCGCCACTAAATATGTTTCGACGCTCTTCACTCCTGAGGGGAGACGGAGGGATTCATTATCCAATGACGTCTTAATACCGTCCTCTCTTGCCAAAACAAGGGATGAGTCTTTAAACTTAACATAATTACCGAAAAAAGGTTGAAACGAGGTGAAAATGAAGTTCAATAGTTGTGCGTCCTGTCAGTTTTACCTCAGAACACATACACACTTGTACAGCAACGGCTTCGTGCCGTGTAAACAAATGCCTGCAGACGTTTACCGTCTTGTTGCGAGGACGAAAAGATTCACGACACCCTTGGCTGTGTGATTAACGCTGTATTTGTGAGACAGCGTTATGTATTTATATTAAATGGAGAGTCTCTGGAGCAGGTATCCTCCCTCCGCTACGATTAAAAGCGCGCTTTGTCACGGTAACGAGCCCTGCGCGCCTCCGCCGGGACGCCATCGTTTGGCTCTGCGTATCGTAACCAACAAAACCACCCAGCGATGTTTACTCATCGGTTTATGGGGTGATATATTGCAATTAGGAGTGGCATGTAAAGACAAGGGGGGCATTAATAGAGCAGATTTATCTCGTGTCTAGCTGTCGGAGGAGAACAGGACCAGATGGCGACCATATCTATAAATACGTCATGTTTCAGAGAAGGAGATTAGGGCTTTTGAGCTAGTTTTAACGGCCCCTCGCGGAGGTTAAACCATCACCCCTAAGCTTCATAAAAACCCTTTTACCGTTAAGAGAAAACGAACAGAGATCATAATGTAGGAGGGACAACTTTTTCCCTCGCTCCTCAAACTGTATGTATTTATTTTGTAGCTACACCCAGTGATACGCACCTTCATGCGGTTTGTTCTATTGAAGCAGTAACGCTAAAGTGACGTGGGCCATCATCTTCATCTTGTTTTCATCCCCAACCTGGCGTTTCATATATAATACCAACTGACTATCTGTTTCCTTCTGTGCTGTTAACTTGTGCTGTTCCCGGCGCTAACCTCTCCATATTCTCAGCCCACGCGCATCTATAAATAAAAACTTCATCGATTGCTTCGAGCTGCCCGTTCCACGCGGTAAACATACAGCACATCATCTCAAAGTTTGGTGCGGACGAACTCCAGCGCTGATATACATAGAACTTTTTTCCGGTCTCCAACCTGTGGATCGAGGCTGGTGGAGATACAGTGAGTTCGGCTCATCACAAACTTGACGTACAGAGTTATGCAACTCCTTCCCGCTTAGCCTACGGTCCAATACGCCCACTTAAACCTCCACCTGTTTATTCTCTATATTAAAAACATTCTGACAACAGAAAAGTTGAACCTCCAACGAGTAGAATAAGTGGTCCCGCTTTGCCCTCGGTTTAGCTACTTGGTTTAATTTGGAGTTCAGATCAAGAGGATTTTTGGGGGCAGTTTGTTGTTTTTAGATCATCACTGATGGTACCAATTGGGAAAAAAAGGTCTTGAGCAAAACTGACACAAATTCTGTGAATTGCATTAACATCTTTTTCGAACTGATGACTATTTTTAGAGTATAATACATATGTTTAGGGTAGGCTTAATTTAAGACTGTTCACAAAGGGATTCCTATTCTGGATTCCTGCATAAATCTGAAAGGAGATTCAGTAAGTGGTACTGAACCATTTGACTGTTCATTTCTTTGAACACATTAAAAAGCTTAATATATGTAGGGTCTTTGATGAACTGTGTGTAATATGCACCTAGAGTGACCTTTAACCTCCTCACCCACATCCCGCACCCCTCCCGAAATGAACAAGGGCACAGAGGTGAATAGATTTTTGCTCTTCCTTTGACTGTTTCTCTTTAGGGAAAGCAATCCGAGAGGGCCCTTACCAAAACAATCCATTTTTCAACCACTGGATCTGGGAGACACACAAAAGAAGCAAGGCAGTGTCACTTTTTCCCCCTCAGAGTAAAGCCACTACGTACTCAGTGCTACCAAACACAAATAACTTGATAAGTGAGCCAATGGTTCCCAGAGGAACAGTTACGGCTTCTCGTTCCTGTATTCACTCTCTCCCGTTACCCATGCATGACCTCATCAGTACATCCGAAGCTGGTGCCAGTCTCTTACAGATACATGACTCACTCTGAGTTAAGTTTAGACCTCCCCAGGCAACCTCTGGAGGATGGGCTTTACAGTAAAACGTTGTTTTAACGTTTCAGCTGTTAACGCTGCAATCCATGATTTTAATCTTTTTTTATAATGAGCAAAAATCTGTTATTGAGCAAGTACGTAACAGATCAGGGTTCACAATGGTCTCCTTAACATAGCCCGATTCACAAATGTAAGCTCATAATAATGATTTATAATTTAAGCAGTAACGTCAGGTTGACTAAATTTGACTCCAGCCCACGTAAAGACAAGTATGTAGTATGTAAGTATGAGTAACCTTGCAGTGTCATTTGTCAAACAGAGATGGCGGTAGAGAGACAAAAGTTGCGGATCGCAGCTTTAATTGAAAAGATCTTAATTTGGGCATACCTGTGTTTCAGGTCCTGAGCATGCTTATGCCGTGAGCATGCACAGCTCCCGGCTGTGCACATCAACTTTGACTGGCTTTCAGTGTTGCTGTGTTTTGACATGGAGACAGAGTAACTCTGTGGTTGGTAAGCCTGCAGCTGTGCACCCGCTCTGACCCCACTTGGTTATTAATGCTGTGGCTTACATAGAGATGGATGTGTGTTTTTAACCTTTTGTTTCTACATCCTCGGTTACCTGCAGGGAGCCATACGCAAATCCTGGTTTTCCCTGGAATTGCAGCACCTCGGACAACTCCACTCCAGCTCCGCCCCCGAAACATGATTGACATCCGGTTACCCGATATCTCACCGAGCGGCGCCAGCCACGTCCAATCAACGCAGAATCCGGGACCTGCCGTCTTTGCCGGCGGATACAACAGGGGGAGCTTGAAAACGCTTGTTTATGGTTAAGAGCGGCAGTCTGACTGGAGGACGCTCGTGTGACGGACGCATTTCCCGCAGATGGGATAAAAGCGAGTCATCTGGGAAGCGCATGGACAGTAGTTCTGTACGGCGCAGCTGTAGAAACAGGCAAACTCCTGGTTTTCTTGTAGACGCTCATCGACTGCTTATAGAATTCCTGGCTTATTCTTACGTGACCGATGCGCATTTTGTCTGGTTTGCTTTAGGACAAAAGAAGGATATCTGTTATTTAGCGCTGTCGTCTGAAAAGCTTTCTATTGGACCAAACGCACCGGGCGAGATGGATATCGAAAAGTACCTGCCACAACTGATGGCGGAGAAGGATTCTCTGGACCCGTCCTTCCAGCACTCCCTGCGGCTTCTTGTTCAAGGTTTGTCCCGCCGTATCTGTCAACTTACACGAGGCGCATCTCGTGCGTTTTTACGCAGTGTTTGATGTGGTTGCGCTATTTCTGCTCCAAGACAAAAATGGAAAATGCTGTTTTCTTCATCTTGACTAACACGTTGATATTCGCTCATTTTAACATAGTGTAACATATATTGACAAAAGAAATTACACAAGTATCCCAACAGCCCGTTGGAATACATTAAACTAGCAGCAAATGTAGGTTAGATGGTTCGTCGGTTTAGGTTATTTGTAAAGCGCTCTGGAGAAAAGCGTTTGCCGAAAACAAACGTAAGTGACGAGGTTTGTAGTTACCCATTAAGGCAACATAAAAATACTGAAAAACTGTTTTCAATCCTCGAGGAAGTGAGCTTTCCTGTTCCCATTTTCCCATTTAGGCTTGTTCTGTAGGAAGCGGAGCGGATCTGAATCCAGAGAGAATAGACTCATTCATTAATCCGCATTATGAAACGATGTCTTTAATACCGTCTGATACCTCGGCGCAGTTAGTCTCCGAAATTAAAGTAATGTCTTTTGGGGATCTAAAGCAAATCAACAACGAACGAAGTGTGTTCGTCAGCCCAAGTATATAATCCTCCTTAATGTTGCGTTTTGTTTTTTTTAATGGTGTGTTTTGGCTTTTTAAAAGTTTCTAACAAGCAGAGCTACATCTGGGGTCTCCAGACGTTTTTGCAAGTTTAAATAGGCTGCGTGTTATAAGCCTAGAAAACGTGACTCGAAGAATGACATAAAAATATGATTTAATTCGTTATTTGTCAATGTTGTTTACTCTCGGAACAGCGTGAGGACGATGTGATGATATTAAACGCGCTGATACTAACATATCCCACGCGACGCGTCGCACTTGAACCCAGAATCAGCTGGAGGAGCCGCGGCGCTTTCATATTGGTGGACTGGCGCATCTGCGTGTAGCTTTAGGCGTAACACAGCCATTCTTAAACTACATGCGCAACAGATTGTGAGTCAGGACTGTTACTTTTCGCTTTGCTCAAGGGTTGACGGAGTGTCTAGGCGCTCACAGATGCGGTTTAATAAAAGATTTCTGCGGCCTTAGCATAACGTGAAACATGTTCCTTGTGTGCAACTGTTCATGCAGTAATGGGTTTTTAATGGAGTTAGGGGTTTCGGGGTATGGGATGGAGACTTGTGTTTGAGGCTAGTTTCTTAAAGCAATATTTCACCGTGTTTCATTATTAGCTCAGCATCATTTGTTGACTTTCTGAACCTTTACGGAACCAGTTAACAGATCCAAGGCTGTCAAGCTCAAAAATGGGAGAGTATCAAGCGATTATTCCATATGATTTGTGCGCTATATTCCAAGTCTTTTGAAGTTGAAGCTTTGTGTAAGAAACAGACCAAAACTTTGTAGTTACGACTGAAGTCAAGCTGTGTAACGACATGAGGTGTTTAATTAATGATTTTTGTATTTTGGATGAACTATACCTAGTGCCCAAATGTTGGAAATGATGTAAAATGGGGTGTTAAATGTTTCTAGGAAGTAACACAGCAGAGAGAGTTTGACGTTTCTACATGTTGAGCGATGCTGTTTTGGATGATCATATCCTGTACAGACTTCTTTTGCCTTCTCGGGCCTCACAGCTCACAGAATTGGGTCCTGGCCAAACGTAGAGGTTTTGCTTCTTGGTATGATGGTGACAGCTCAGCTGTGTGGTTTCTGTTTTCCTCCCACTCTCAAACACACCAAGACGACGGGGAGAAAAGTTATTGTCGTGAGATATTTAAAAGTTCGTTTGGCGCTAACCGAGTTTTCCACAGAGATGTGAATTGTTTGGTGTGAATAAGACGGAGTGTTTCTCTCGGATCGGAGCGCCGGGGTATAACCAGCGCAGGAGCAGCGATAATACATTTTCACACTTTCACACTCAGCACTTTTCTGTTCTTTCGCTCCATTTTTTTAGCGGGGTGACAACTTATAGCAGAAGGCACGATGACACGAGGACGCCGTTTAAACTTCTGCGCCGCTCCTGGATGGTTCCTCTCGCAGAAATTAATTTTTAAACAAACAAAGGGAGCGAGGCTCCGGGAGGAACCGAGCTAGCAAGAGACCGCTTTGAGTTTATTTGCTTGTTCATTAAGAAAGATGCAATTTGCAAGTAATTAACTAACATCTCCGAGTGTTCTGTTGGCAGAATTCAGCCCAGGCGTCCTGGGGTTTGGAGATGTTTCAAATCTTCAGAATAAGATGTGCCTCTTATCTACACCACAGATGGCTCATGATGTCACGTCGAGGAGCTCTCGTCTAAAATCCTTAACTAAATAATGTAATTGGCAGGAGAAGGGAAGAAGAAAATGACATACTGTACAAAGACACTCACACTTAGGCGCTCGCACACGAACGCACTGTTTACAGTGTCACACACCGCTAAACAAGTCTAAACTGGTTGGAAACAGATGAAGTGGGAGATTTATTAAACCAGCGCACACCAACGGTCGCCAGACTCCCAGATCTCACAGAGTGTTTATGCTTAATTACTTTGAAAAGTGTGCGATGCACTAATTAGGTAATAAGTGTAATTACAGATCGTTAAAATTAAAAAGTGACCCATAATTGGGTCTGAAAAAGGAACGTTTAACGCAGTAGTATAGCGCAAGAATACACACCCATAATACCATGGGGCATGTACACTAACAGTTTGTTTGTTATAGTATGTGTATTTTGAAAGAATACCAATACAGTATCGTGTGGTAAAATGTTGTAATATTTTGAAATGCAGATTTTTTCAACACCACTGTTTCCCAGCTGGGTTTTACCACGTTTGTATCATGTGTGTATCACGCAAGGAAAAGTGAGAGAGGAATGAGATAAGGAAATCCTTTAGCTCATCTTTCGGTCAAATTCTTGTTAAAGATGAAGGGTACAAACGCTTCTGCAGATTCCCGAGGCTTTGGGCGCTGCGTGTAGCGCGTGAGATGGTCTGTAGGATATATTTTAGATTCAGCAGGACACATTGATTCGCTGGTATGATACAGAGATCTGTTGAAAGTTTTTTTTCTTCCTGCCCTCTGGTCTGTGGCTGTATGCCGCCTTTCGAAACCACCCACCAGCTAACAGAAAGAGCGCCTGGCAATGCATCAAAGCCTGCGAGACAGAGATACAGTGATAGAGAGAGTGAAAGAGGGAGACAGAGATACAGTGATAGAGAGAGTGAAAGAGGGAGACAGAGATACAGTGAGAGAGAGAGTGAAAGAGGGAGACAGAGATACAGTGAGAGAGAGAGTGAAAGAGGGAGACAGAGATACAGTGAGAGAGAGAGTGAAAGAGGGAGACAGAGATACAGTGAGAGAGAGAGTGAAAGAGGGAGACAGAGATACAGTGATAGAGAGAGTGAAAGAGGGAGACAGAGATACAGTGAGAGAGAGAGTGAAAGAGGGAGACAGAGATACAGTGAGAGAGAGAGTGAAAGAGGGAGACAGAGATACAGTGATAGAGAGAGTGAAAGAGGGAGACAGAGATACAGTGATAGAGAAATGGCATTTGATTGAGATAATCATCGCTGTCTGTGGAAAACTGATCCGGGAACAGTTCTGAAGGGTATAGCTGCTCACAGGCTTGCAGGCAGGTTATTTAACTCTTGGATGCATAAACAAATTGAAACAGATTTTTCCAGTAAGTGTTTTTTTTTCGATAATCTTGAATAATCATAAATGATGACCTTTGACCCTTACCCATAATTCCACATCATTCTGCTTATATGCGGAAACATCAATTCTCCATAGCTGACAGAAATGTCGATGCACCTTTTCGAAAAAAACATTCTTCCTTTCGGATTTAATAATTCAGGCATTAAAGGGTAAATAGCATTTACACTGCAAAATGAACGCAAGCCACGAAATGTAACTTACAATATAAATGTAAAATGCAGCAGTACTTGCGTTTCATGTGTTGTATGTGATTTGAGTTGTTTGGCGTCTGTTCTTGTGCTCAAAGCAGACAGAAATCCAAAATGCCAGAAATCGGCTCCATATTTTGTATGTCTAATGCAATTCTTTTATTCACTTTCATTAGCTCAATATTTGATATTTCACAGGCACTAATGGCAAGTGCAGGAAGTCTCTCTCTTTTTGTTTCGTTCTCTCTCTCCCTTTGTTTTTTCTTTCTCTCTCTCTCTCTCTCTCTCTCTCTCTGTTTCTCTCTCTCTCTCTCTCTCTCTGTTTTTCCTCTCTCTCTGTTTCTCTCTGAAGTGAGATTTGTTTCCTGAGAGACTTGAACTGCTCCTCATAAAATCTAATGGCTGCTCGTTAACTGCAGTCAACATGTATTGATTTTACCCGTAACATCTGATTAAGGTTTGTAGTTATGTCAAAGTAATGACTAGTCAGTGTAGTAATTCACTGTGTTCTCGGGTGTGTGTCTCACGGCTGTCCTGGAATCATATTTAAAGTGTCATTTCAGCGTGCCCAGCAAACATCAGTCACAACCGCAAAATGATGACTGGTTTGAAACCATTACAAACAGTAGCTCCTGATAACAATTTCAGGTTGTAAGAACGTTTCCCTAATGTTTTCATTGAGTAACAGAAATGTAGAAATGATATTTCAAATGTTCAATGGGCATTCAAAACATCCAGTTTTTTGTCATTGTATTAATATTGTTGCTTGATTATTCAATTTATTATTTGCAGAATGTTCCACTAACAACGTAGGAATAACATTTTTGATATGATGTGTAGCGTTAAAAAACATTGCAAGAACCTTTTGATAACGTTGAAAGAACACTTAGAGAGAACATTCTGAGAATGTTTCCTGTTGGTTGAGTTAGTGTTGTTATGTTTGGACCAGTTGGGTTGCAGAATCAGACTAACAGGAGTTGGTTAATGAGTAAGATTAACCCATGACTGTTAAACAACGTGACGTAAGAATCTATTTCTACATCCATATTTTTAAGAATGCAAAAGACGTTCCTGCTCCACCAGCGATGACTTACTCCTGTTCTCCTGCAGGCATCGTTCCTCGGCTCCTGTACAGGTGTAATCATCTCCAGCAGGCCTTGCGTGATGGGATGGGTGATTTTAAGGCATTCGCGTCCGCCCATAAAACGCATCGATGTGGAAAACGTGCCACGCTTCTCATTTTCTTTGAGGGCAAAAAAAACATGACAGTTTTGTGTCTGCATTTGTCAGTCTCAGCAGTTTCCGCGTGGGGGCTTTCTCAGGTCAGCTCGAAAAACAAATGAGCCCGGAATCTCTGACGCCGAGCTCTGATTCTACACCTCGGGTCAGGGATAATGAGTCGTAGCGTGTAGCTGTGAAATACTGTCTCTGCGTGTTTGAGGAGACGAGACGCTCTGATCCCAGCCCACCCTCTCCAACTTGCCCTTGAGAACTAAAAAATTCCTAGTGTGATGTGTAGCGCTCTTAGCAAACGATCTGTGGCTACCCATAATCCCCCACTGCTGTAGCGTTTGCTTGGATCGTGGAGAGAGACTTTTGAAAAAATATATATTTAAATGTTCTAGGAATGTTGAAAGGGTTCAGTTTTTAGACGTTTTATTAATGTAATATCTTGGTTATTGGAACGTTACTCAAACTTTCTTACATTCTGTTAACGTTTTTAAAACGTATATATTTGATCTATAACATTAAATAACGGTCCAGTAATCTTACTGCAGGGAGATTTTTGATCCCTTCGAGAGAACGTTTAGAGAATGGTAGACAACGTTCTGAGAACGTTCCCCGTTAGCTAAGAAGCTGCTTGTTAGCTAAGAAGCTCCTTGTTAGCTGAAGGACAAGCTTTGGAGCTGTAGCGTTCAGGAGTGTTCAGTATTGCATCGGGGGACCGTCTGCTAACCCTTCAGTCCACAGCACTCTAATGTTAATCCAAGCCACCAATCCGCCCCCTGGTAGTTCCTCTCTCAATTATACAGTATTAATCTTCCACCGCTGCAGGATGTTAATGCGTCGCTCAGACGAGCACAGGACAGTACAACAGCAGCCCTGGCTAACAGACGATTACAGAGAGAGAAGGTCTGTTAATCAGTATTTCTTTGCGCCGAGGGCTACAGTTTGAATAAGGCCGCACTCCTCCATGGGGAGAGAGTTATTTATGAAGGACTGCCACCAAATTAAATTTCAAAAGGAAGGGAGAAGGCGATAGGAGGGCGAAATGGAAGGATGAAATTGGAATCGCAATAGATAAAAATAAAGAAAAAACGAGAGAAAGATGGAAGGGACACAAATAAAGGAATCGATGAGAAAGAGAATATGACCGTGTGATAATAAAGGGCTGTGCACAGTGCTTGTGGTTTGACTGAAGATGACTCTCAGATGCAGATGGTGAGGTGGAGATGTTCCTGTCAGGAGGAGAGTGGATCGCTGGGACGGAGGCCGGATTGGTTGGACTCAGACTGGCTGTCACTGGAAGACGGGACAGACATGGGTGCGATTTCAGAGAAGATCTGTGATCTTCACACCTCAGAAGGCGTCTTTTCCTCTCTCCTCACAATGCTGGGTGTTTCTCGACACCCAGCAGCTCACACTTGGGAAGCACAAGTCTCCTGCAGTAAGCGCAGTATGTGTGCGATCGTGTGTGCGTGTGTGTGTGTGCGTGTGTGTGGAGCTGACTAATGTGTGGACTATATTGTCATGCGAGGCTGATTTGAATTTTGAATCCAATCCACTTCCTGAATTTGTATTGAATTCGAATTTGCGACTGCACTTGTATAGCATCACAACTATTCAGACTTGTAAATGTAACTCACTTTGTCAATTTGGATTAAAGTGTCTGCTAAATGAATACGTGTCTATTTGAATTGAGGTAGCAAACCGGGTACAGAATCGCAGTTTGAGTTTAAAGTGAAAAAAATGTAATTCTACAAAAAGGTTTATAACTGCTGTGATTACATAGAAATAAATAAATAACACTTTTTGTCAAAACACAGATTAAGGCTTTAAGTTTAAGTTTACGATTGTTTAAATTAAGATGGAAGGTTTCATGGACCTTACAGTCAAACGGCCAAAGCTCTCTGTCATGGGTTTAAAAACGAAGAGTCTGATTTTTGCACAAAACTTACGTTAGTGTACCGCCATAGAACTAATGAATACAACTGGCAACGTAGGCCCAAACATAAGTTTGTGTTCCTCACTTTGGTATGAAGGGTATTCATTGCCCTATTTGTGTTGTCAGCAGTAGATACAGTCTGTTATTTGGTTCCTTTTATTTAATAAATTCATTTTATTTAGTCTTATTTTACATTCCTAGATCTTATCCTGCATTTTGCTTCACCAGTACGTTGATCTTGTTTTACAGATTTTATCTGGGAAGCAAGACAAAATATACTCATTAAGAACCGATTTATATGCTACGAAAGCACAATATAGTTCTTTTCAAGAATATCTAGTTGTCTTGATACTGACAGTTAGCATCTCTTGAAAAATCTGTAATGTTTCTGCTCATCGTATAAGGAGAGAGCGTGTCAGTAATCGTGAGATAATTCTTGTAATGGTCAAGAAAGAAAACTCAAGCCTGTCTTTCTCTCTCACATGCATTACTGCCAGCACATTACCAAATAACGTTTCTTGCTTCAAAAGCCTGAAAATCCACTTAAGTTTCATTTACCGATATCCTGTTTCTTTGCTTCTCTGCTATTAAAGATTTATGCCCCTCCATTGGCCTGCTGGATCCTCAGTTTTACCCATTACGCCCTATAACGCTTTGTGTGTGTGTGTGTGTGTGTGTGTGTTGTTCCTCTCGTGGATGGAGGTCTGAAAGCTTCAGTGTTAGAAGCTTTATTCTGCTCATAGTGTTTATTTTTTCATAAAGCCATGCAAAGAGGAGAGGTGCTTCCTCCGACCGGCTCCAGTGGCTCCTGGGGGTCTGGGGTTTGTTAAAACACGATTACACTGCATTTTCTCTCTTTACACCATCAGGTCAATAAACATCCAAAACAATTATTACAATAATTACACACTTGAATTATGGGCCCCCGAATCCCACGTGCTGATGCATGACTTTTTAACTGATGAATTATGGGTAATCCTGATGCAGACCGCCGCATATTCTACAAAGGGGACATCCTAGCATGTGTTCAGATCAGGTTTCCTGCAGCAAATGTGGTTGTAATTTAGTTGATCACGGCTGTTTTCCACCTTCCCTTTGACCCCTAGAATTAAATGGGTCGAGTCTGTAGCTTAAAGGCTCAGTTATGATTAACTAAGCTCACGTTATAGTGTGTTGTTTACACTGTCGGTAATCAGAGAAAGCTGAGCTGCTGAATACTAAATAAGTGTTGACGTGGGCGTGTGTAAATGTGGGCGGTCATACAGTATGTGACATCACATGACATCACAACCGCACATGGTTGTGATGTCATAGCCCTGATGTTTACATAGGACATGTCGACATCGTTCGTTCATTTCTTTTTAAAACAGAACGAGAAATACCGTTTTACATAATAGAGCCTCTTTATTGCACTGCAGGATGTTTTTATGACCCAAGAGCTTTCACTATCAATAACCATTAACCATTTTAGGTTGTAAGAATGTTTGCCTAACGTTGCAAAAACATAAAAAATGTTATTTTGACAGTTCTAAGAACGTATTTACGTTATTGTTTTTGATATAATGTTTTGAGGCAAGAATGTGTTTGAGAACTTTGAGAGAATGTTTATAGAACGTTCGGCAACAATCTGAGAACGTTCCCTGTTAGCTGGGTAGGAAGCTAATCTCCTCCGCTCTACACACAGGCTGTGTGTGTGTGTTTTGACTGAAATGTGTGTTCGCTTCTGAATCACAGAGTTAGTCAGATGTTGCTTCCGTTTAAGGGGATTATAAAACAAATACCGTAAGTGCTTTTGTAGCAGTAGCTGTTGGTCTTTCTGAATCTTCTCACCTCGCACACTGTCAGAACATCTGGTGTTTTGTATTGATACATTAACGTATTTCTTTGTGTGTGTTGCTATGTGCCATATAAACAACTATGACTGGGGTTCAGAGGATGAAATCTGCTTCACTGCAGCACAGTTGACAGTGTACAGCGAACATCTGCTGAGGAACGACACCTCTGTCGGCCTCCAGCCTGTTGTTGTGATGCGCTGCATGCTTCAACATGGAACTAATGGTGTTCGTCATTAAGGTTCATGTCTCTGGTTCACTTCCTGTCCATATTCCTGTCCCTTGTACGTTTCTCACAGGCTTCAGAAAGGCAAGCTACAGCTGTGGTCGGAGAGGCTAGCAAGAGCAAGCTAGCTCTGAAAGCACAAGAGCCCGCCCTCCCTTCAGAGCGCTCTCCAAAGCCACGCCTTCTCCGACACATGAAAGCATACGTAGTTTGACAAGCAAGTAGGACATCCTATCATTACGTTCGGACCAAATGCAATGATTGGACGAACATTTTACGTTACTTGCTGTTACTTGCTGTCAGGATGTGAAGAGACCTTCAAACAGTGTAACAAAAAATGTTTCTGGAAGATATCGCCTACTGAGAAATGTAGAGAATCAAATGTGTGCGCTGCATGTTGACTTTAAAATCCACCAAACATTTATCTACTTATTTCTGAGGATAGCCGGTCCAGTTTCCAAACCAGAAGACCATCTTGACCAAGATTACTCACAATTTGAGTCTCTTTTAGTAAAACGTTTGTTGGCTGTAGCATCATATACTGCAGAATCTGTTTCTCAGAGGTAAAGAGAGGGAGAGAGGGTCTCTTACAGTTTTAATGTGATGGATTTTGTTTTAAAGGTCACGAGAACATACTAAACGTGAGCTACTGTCAAATGTTGTTGGATCAGCTGATCGTACTGCACTTGTATTCAGTGGCTCTTAAGCGGTTGTATTGCTGTCTTCCGTTTATCCGAATCTCTTCTTCTCTCTGTCTGACCCTCCCGTTCCTCTGCGTTTCTCTCACACGTCTGGCTTCTTCTGCATCTCTTCTCGTTTGAATGAAACTCGTGTTGTTCCTTGTGCTGTTTTCTATTGTTCTGTCATTTGCGCGCTGACCTGCTGTTGGACTTTGCGCTCGTTACGTTGGGGCAGGCGTTGGACCTTTTGGCTTATTACAGCACCGAGACACGAGCCGGTTTGAATGGTGTAGCTCATTAAAGACAGCGGTACATGTTCGCCCGGCCCCTTCCTCTCTGTTTTCTTCACTCTGCCTGGAAACGTTTCACTGTGGGCAGTCAGTTCTGTTCTCATTCTTTCTCCTTTTGCTCCTTTTGCTTTTGTCTGAAAGCCCATTAGCTGAGATGTCTTGGGGGCGAGCGAGAGCTCTTTTCACCTGGTTGCTAAGGTAAAATGATCAAGAATCACCTGCGAGAAAGCTCAGCTCCAGATTTAAACTCAGTGTAGCTTATTGATCAAAGAAATCTGACTTTGTATTTGACCACTAAGGTTTTAAAATGAATTTATAGTTAAATCGTGTCGTTTCTAAGGCAGCAGTGTTACCGAAGGAAAGTGGAAAAATAATGATTGCGTTTTAGCCTGGACACGCCCCCTGTCTGCCTTTGTACAGAATAACACATACAGGCTTTTTCTGGCCCGGAAAAACCCTGGAATTAATGACATATTTAAAGGTCAAGGTAAAGCCATGTACATATCTATTAGTAAGTAAATATAATATTGTAGTCATTAGCAAATTTATATTGTTTTTTTTTATTAAAATGTGAGTCCAGATTCGAACTTAAATTTCCCATGTGAGCACCACAGCGCCACGTGCCAGAGCATGCGCGCTGACCGCTACGCCACGGCTCCAACAAACTATTATTCAGCGCCTTACGAAACTGCTTCATTAGGGACTAAATGAAGCACATTATTATCATTTGTCATGACATTTTATAATGATACATTCTGTCAGCAACAACTCCCCCACGCTGTTGTTAGAAGTAACAATTTTCATTGATTAGCCTGAAGTGTCACATCTCGCTGTCTGGAGACATGATTATGGTTATCCTGCAGACACAGCAGTACAAACACGCAGCCCAAAGCTCCTGTGAGAGCAATGTAAGTGAGAGGCTGCTGAGATCAGGGAGAAAGATGCCGCCCTCCTTATAGATCTGTGGTTTGGAGGTGTTGAGACACTGGTTCTAATGGCAGAGAGGCTGTGAGGCGAGGTTTGTTTAGGAAGTGTTGTTTAGATCAAACAGGGAGTGGGGAACACTAGGGGGCCTCAACGAACTTCCAAGGGGGGCTAGAGATGATGTCAAATGATTCAAAATAAGCATGAAAAAAGACTAAAGCAACTACAAAATCAAGATATTTCTTAGTGTTTGGTTATTTTTAGAGTAAATACACATCCTTCTGGTTATGCCGAGCCCCAGATTATTTTACTGGGAGGGGCACGGAGGTTTAAAAGGTTTAGATGAACTGGTTTAGACACTAGTGAAAAAATGTGACTATTACGTTTCCATAACGTTGTGTGAAGTCACATTAGCGCTTACTGGATGGAGAACGTCTTTTTAATTTTGGGTGCAATATACCTCGGACGGTGAGCAAACAAACTGAGGGTTTGCATAATGTTCTTACAATCAGGCAACAATGTTAATGCAGTATCTAAAAAACTGGGCGTTCATAGAACTTTCAAAACAAGGTTTTTAACATTACTCATAGGAACGTTAGTGAAGCGTTCTTAGAACCTAGAGCTGTTAGCTGGGTATCCTGTGTGTTACTTGTTTAGTATGTGAACTGATTGGTACACAATATTCTGTGTGTCAAATTCTGTTGGAAACACTAGATGAGAACGACAGGAGAAAGTCTGTGTGTGTTGTCCGTGTTCCTCCAGCAGTGGGATCAGATAAGAGGTTTCAGAGAGGAGATACGAGCTCATTTTACACATCCAGACACACGAGCCCAATCCACAGCGATACACAAACACTCGAGAAGATTGAGTGTCTGGTCCGAGTCAGAGGACGGATCAAAGATCCAGACTCACACCTCTGACACCGAGAAACAAAAGCAGACAAATGAGCGTGAATGTTGTTTTGTAGCTGTGAGAGATGCAGAGAAACAAGAAATATTTTAAGGAAAAAGTGACAGATCAGCTCCATGGGTGGACACAGGTTGAGAAATCAACAATAATAAACAATAATAACCCACTGGGATAATGCTGTAATGAGAGGTGAGTGAGTGAGAGAGAGTGTGTGTGTGTGTGTGTGGGCAGTTTTGTCCTAATAGTCTGTTTTTTGAAAAATAACACATCGAGTCCATCAGCGGGGCGCCACGATCCCTTCATAAACCAGTTTACACTGATCAAATCACCTTTTCATGTTTGTAAGCTGTATGGATTTTAGTCATTGCCCCAACTGGGGTCCAAAATGTTTTCAGATTCGTCTGCTTATTTCTCAGCGGAAGGTGTCGAAAATCACATTGCATTGTAGCGTAAGTGCTTACAGTAAAGGACCGCCCACTCGCCCGTCAATCAAACATTGTGCTGAAACATTGCTGGTTTTTTAATTCTCCTGTTTTTCTGGTGTCGTGTCATTAACATCCAGTCGGACGCTCGGATAACTTGTTAAAATTATAGTAGATGGGTTAGTTAAAGGGCTCTGGAGATTAACGTGTCACCTGTTGCAGATGTGCTGTTATCTGGGGCTTAAATAAAGGATAACTGGAGTACTGTAGCTGCACTGGTTTAAACTGGTGTTTTCTGTAAACATAGTGAGTGATGTACGCATCATAACTTTAGATCCCTCATACCAGCTTATCATTTTCGGTTGTAAAAACGCCTGCTAAGGTGTTCTGCTAAGGTTACTTTAAGACTATTTCGAGAACTTTGAGAGAACCTTTAGGCAATGTTAGCCAGCATTGTGAGAATGTTCCCTGTTAGCTAGGTTTAGATCGAAACCAGTGGTCACTCGAATAGCATTTTAATACCCAGTGTAAATGTAAAGCGGAGCGCTCTCTCTTCATTAAACTGATTCAATTAAGACTGACCTCATTTCAAGTTCCAAATATTTCATTCAATTCCCAAAGTGGATTCCGAGATCCCAAAATTCCACCATTCGTTTGTGCATTCGCAGCAGGAAACGCAGGTATCGCGCACACGTACGCGCACAGCTGCAACTCCAGACCAACTTTTGCAGTGCGCGTAGCGCGCCGTCGTTAAACCGGAATCCCAACGGCATCCATCAAACAAACCTCGCCACCGTTCAGCAAATATTACCCAGCTGTTTATCCAGGCTTCCCCGCCTAAAAATAAACAAGATCTGATTAATTAATGACAAACACACACAGAGATGAGATGCAAATAAACACGCACATCCACAGAATTAGCGTCTCACACACACACGCAGGGCAGTTTCAGTCTTGTGTAGTTTGGTCTGCGCGCCCATTTTGGTTTCATTTGAATTGGAGTACTCAGAAACAGCTGGGTACAGCTCCATCAACCAAACACAAATAACAAACAGCCGTCCCTATAGACTGCTGAATTATCATATCTATGGTGTCTCGTGACCATGCAAGCTCGGTAGTGATGTGCTTTTTGCATCGAACGCTTGTTTTTTATGCAGATGTGTGTGTGTGAGTATAGACATTTGGAGAAAAGACAACATGGGGACGATGAATTTGCATACACCCCACTTATAGAAGTTTGTCCCCATGGTTTTTTGAAAATCATTATATTTTGAGAGTTTTAGCTGCTTTTAAATATAAATGGATATTACACCCCAATATGACAATTACTAGCCCTCATGTCTTTGTTCACTCCCCTCTCTGTTGTCTGCGGGACACAACCCAGCTAACAATTTTAGGTTGTAGAAATGTTTCCGTAACGTTAAAGTAATGAAAATGTTAAAAAAATGTTCTGAAAGGTTTAGGAGCATTCAAAATTCAAAAACGTTTTTTTAGATGTTGTATTAACATCATCGCTTGGTTATAAGAAACACATTAAATTCTGTAATGTTTCTGACATAATTTTTGATATGATGTATAAGAAAAACTTTCTACCAGCAATACTGCAGGAATGATTTTGATAACGTTCGAGAGAACGTTATCCAGCGTTCTGAGAACGTTCCCTGTTAGCTTGGCGGCTATCACAAATGAGATCTCTTTATAACCTCATTTGTTGTTTCTCCTGTGTATATTTACACACCCAGTAATCACATGAGTTTTCTCCTTCCTCTAGGCTTGTGCCTGCTTAAACACACACTTTTGTAAATTCAGAGAGCCGTAATCTGTCCGACACAGTAGATGTTTGTCCAGCAGCAGAAAACAGCATTTGACTTTAAATGGCATGTGATGGTAAAGCAGTAACATCAGCCGTACGGATGACTGTATTTTGTGATGCTGTGACAGGAAGACGATGCATCACGTGTGAGGTGCTGTGTTATTGACGCCTGGTATTGAGTGGTACGACCTTTGAAAGAAATTCTCCGTCTCACTCGTCTGGGATATCGATTCGACAGCGGTGAATTAATGGTGACATTTCTGTAGTTTGCACAAAGAGGAGAGCATTGTTGTCTTTTTGAAATCAATCACCAATCACAACAGCTTGCCGATAGAGAAGAGTGACCCGTTTGGCAAGGATTTAGAGGTGTCAGAAGTGCACACACACACACACACACACATTACTTATATGAATAAGGCTATTCCTTACACTTCTATTGTTGTGTGTGTGTTTTTCTTACACACACACACACACACACATTACTTATATACATGAGGCTATTCCTTACACTTCTATTGCTTTTTACACAGCCAGTTATAAACACTACATGTTAACCCTAAAACCACACTCTAACCCTGACAGAAAACTTGCGCTCAAGCTTTAAGGTTACTTTTAAGTTAAAGTTACAGCACTTCTGGTACACGTGCAATGAATAATCGAGGAAAATCTCGCTCTCTCTCGCCAGTAAAATGAAGATGTTCCAGGATTCACTTGAATTTAACACAAGAGTTAAATAGAGGCTGTATAAAATCATGGATGATGTCCAGGCTTTTGCTAAGGGGTTTATTTTGCAATACTGACCTATTCATTCGGTTGCTCTGGGAACAGTTGTGGTCTACTGGTGGGTGGTTAAGGAGTCGGGCTTGTAATCAGAAGATTGCTGGTTCGATTTCAGTATAGGCAGGTAGCAACTGAAGTGCCCTCGAACCCCCAATTGCTCCCCGGGCGCCGCAGTGCTGCCCACTGCTCTGTGTGTGTGTGTGTTCCTCAGTAGTGATGGGTTAAATGCAGAGGTCACATTTCGGGTGTGGGTTACCATACCTGCCGAATATGTCACTTCCACTTCTGTTTATTATCCGATTACTTACCAAGTAAATAAACTGAAGTGATTATTGTATTATACAGAATGCGGCGACCAATCCGATAAAGTAATTCACAGAGCTGTTGAATAGTTACATCGATTGACGCATTTTTAAAAAGATTGCTGTGGGAGTTATTTGGCAAAAAATATCCACTAACACATGAAAAATAAAACAGCGCTGAATAATGAATTAACGCGTTATTTTGCACCATAGTTTTTCAGCCTTTAAACTGGATGATATTTGATGTTTCATGAACAAATGTGGATTGCCAGATGGTGTCTGCTTTCAGATGTTAATGTGAGGTTTACTTTGTAAAATGGAGCGTGTCGGCCAGCACATGTGTGCTGTCTGCAGCCTCAATACCAATGAGCTGAAGTTCTTGTAGCTTCTTACAATCATCTTCAACTCAAGATTTCTCTCAATGCCCGAAGCTTCTGGCTTTCCCTTGTTAGGGAAACACTAAAGCTCTTTTTTTAAAGGGTAATTGCATTGCATTGCATGTACATTAAGCGTCGTTTGTTCCCCGCTGTCCGCAACCAGAACAGACCCTTGACCCGCCAGCTGACAACCACTGCCTTATGTTATACAGACACTGTGTGTTAAAATACGAGACTATAAACCTAAGGGCCAGAGAGACAAATAGGACATAAAGCCTGTGATGTTCCAGTGCTGTTCTTTAAACACATTACTCGCTTGGCAGGCGCGTTGCCTTACAGTTACAAAGCTGTTCCAGCACCCAGAGGCTTGTGGGCTTAAATTCCCAGATTGGCAGGGAAGTGACGAGAGGAATTCAGGCAGCCTCAGACTGTCTTACGGTCATTAAACACTGTAAGAGAGAGATGCTCCTTAAGACATGACCCTTCTGAGAAGACGTGAGCTTGCATATGTGTATATATTGCTTGTATTATATCTTTTGTCATGCTGATATGAGTTATTAAATGAACTCGTGTTTTATTTGAAGCGTCTTTCTGTTGCGTATGAAAGAGATTAAAGCTGCAATACGGAACTATTTTTGGTTTTGCAATGAACGTTATTTTGCGATCGGCAATCGAACGATCCACAATTTATAATAATGACTTCTAATATGAGCCGCTGGTTAAATTTCTTGGTAAATTGAAGTCAAATTTATTCATTTGACTTCAACAGACATAAACAGAAGTATGGAAAGCAACCTGCAATTTTAAGTGAGGGCCCTGTTATTTACCAAGATCAAAGGGATAGTTTACTGAAAAATGAAAATTCTGTTATTATTCCAAACCCGTATGACTGACAGACTTCCTGGAAAACGAGACAATCTTAAAGAATGTTCACACTGTACTTTGTCATCCAATGAAAGTGAATAGAGACTGAGGCTGTCAGTCACTAACAGTCTGTGTAAAATAGCTGTTTCAAACAGGGATGGCGGTAGAGGCAGAAGTTACGAATTGCAGTTTTAATATTACAAACAGAGGTGTGACATCATATCCTGTGGCCCTGCATGCGTTGAGTGTTTACGCAGCTGCATGTTTAGGCAGCTGGTTCTTCACCAGTACACACTCTCCACCTGTAACTGACATGCTAAGCACTGACAATCCAGCTCAAAACTGATGTCACACTTGTTAAACTTGCCCTAAATCTGTAAATCTTCACCAACATTCACTTCTTTTCTTGTCTGATGCTTTTTTAACTGAACCATCTTATATAAACTCTCTCTCTTCCGGTTAATCTGTGACTGTCTCATTGATGACTCGCACACAGCTATGCTGCGGCTAATTGACTAAACAAGAATATGAATTGAAAACCACATTGCATTGAATCTGACAGGCTGTACAATCAGCAGGGCTAACATGGCTTAGCTTGACATCTCTTCTACCCCTCAGCGCACAACAGAAGCGTGTAAGAGAACTGAAGATAGAGAATCTTATTGTGTGAGTATTGTGTGTCAGACTTAAATTCAGATTTCACTGAGATTAGCGCTGGGCTGATGGTTCGGATTAGCGGCGACAGTTCAAACTGAACTAGCTGTGCGTAGCAGGCGACTAGTTTCTCAGACGCGCTGTGTTAATAATGGAGATTTGAGTGTTGTCTGTTCAGATAGAGCCAAAGGCATTTCAGAAAGAATGTTGCAGTACGTTCAGTTGTTTTGGAGGTGCTATGTTTTCAGTAGAGATCGGTCTGTGTTCTATGCATCTATAACATTCGATAAACTGAACTTCGAACTTTCAACTCTAATGCATTTTATTGGCTTGAAAGTGAATGTTTATTATTAACTGTGTAAATCTTGCCGGGTGCATTCATGTTCGTCTCAGTGTTTGTGCCTTTATGTTTTTTTGTCATTCGTTAAATACTAACAATTCCATGGGGGAGGGGCTTCGTACAGAGTGTCGTGAAGTACTTGCTAACTTTTGGACAGTAGCTAGAGCAACATGAAATTATTTAGCAACTTGTGCTTATTTAGTGCGTAATTTGATCTTAAACAACAAAGTTCTAAAATATGTACAGTGGTCTAAAATATGTTGTTTTATTGTTACCTCATCAAGCGATTTTGGGAGTTTTGGCTTTCCTCCATTCAAGTAGATAGGATTTGGTCTTGTGTCACTGAACTTACTTTCCTTATTTTGGAGGGATCCTTATTTTGGGAATTCTGTCACAACGAGTGGCGCTCTATTGAGGGTTCCTTTATTGCAAATAGGAAGTTTTAAACATTCCGAGTGAAATGCAACAATTTTGGCAGGCTTCTAATAATATACTAAGTGTACTGTAATTTGCTGTGGATAAAAGCATTAGCAGCTTAGTAGTTTTAGGGTAGAATACAGGTGGGCGTTTATGACTTTTTGAAAATGTACTTTTAGGTTCGTTTTCTACCGTGCAGTTTGTGGCACCTTTTTAGTAAAGCTTAATTTGCCTTTTGGCAGATTCGGTTGTATTAACTAGGTGGGTATTAACCACACACCTGTTTACTGCAATTTGGGGTAAATTTCTTTCTGACTGGCAGTTGTACACAGAGACGTGTCAGAAGAGCCAGCAGGAGAAATAACTGTCAACTCCACGGTATTGAATTTAGGTGTGATGATAAAAGATATTAAAATGTCTTATTTTGGTTCCCGTCCCCTGAAAATACAATCTCAGCGGGTTGCTTAATATCACGCAGAATGAATATTTCAGTTGTTTGTTTTAGTGCGTTTTTAAGAATAACATTAGTGCACTTGTTTGTTTCATACTGTATGTTTAGCACTCGTACATGAAAATACATCGAAATGCATTCTCAAATCAAGCCTTGGTTAGAACGTTCCTGCAACCTAAAATTGTTCGCTGGGATGAGTTCTGTGATTGCTTTATTCACAAAAGAAAACATGATGCTTCTCGACACGAAGATGGTTTCTTAAAAGACAGCACAATTATGTTGCTGATAAGTATGCTGCCTGCTTTTTGGAACCGCGTTCACTTTGTAGTGCACATCTAATGCCTTACAATATTGCCTCTGTAGGCAGCACACTGGGTTTTATTACAGAGCCACAGATTTTGATCAAATAACTGTCACACACATCCTGTGTGTGCGCTTGTGTGTGTGTGTGTGTGCGCGCGCGTGTGTGCATGTGTGTGTGTGCTTGTGGGTGTGTGCATGTGTGCACGCGTGTGGGCGTGTGTGCGTGCATGTGGGCATGTGTGTGTGTGCATGTGTGTGTGCGTGTGTTAAAGAGGCAACAGTCTATGACAATGTTAGGATGGGCTTACACCTTAAATATGACACCTCAATTTACTTTCTATTTCCTTTTCTTAATTTCAATTCAATTTTCTCAATTTCCTTTGCGCACACACACGCACACACACACACACGTTGGTAAATGTTGGTACTGTTAATATATTAATTATTCATTGACTTAATGGTTTTATTATGGAGCTACTGTTCTTGACTGTCCCCTAACCCTCAGCAAAACAGTTTCTACATCTCTGTTAAATTAATATTTATCTGTTAATATTCATATCTTTAAATGAATGCATCCTGCATTTTCCCAGCTCACAAGGCACGTTCTCGGAACATTGGCTAATATTCTTTACATTCTTGCATTAACATTTGTAGAACGTTTTCGTACACTTACATATCACATATTAAAAAAATGTTTTTAAGTTGGCAGCACCCACATTTTAAAAGAAGAAAAAAAAAATGTTTGAAAAACATTCATAGAACCAAGCAGCATGAATACAGCAACTAAACTGTTTTTAAAACATTCAAAATAACATTTTTAATGTTTTTCTTACTTAATGGAACCGTTACAGACACATTCTTACAACCGAAAATCGTTTGCTTGGTGTGTCCCCATAATATAGGTCAATATACATAGGCTTGCTAAGAATGCACCTGTTTGCCATTTATATAGGACGGTACAAATATATCTAAAAAAACAGTCTGGTCAGCCATGTTTTTTTCTGTTTCAGTCTGTTTTCTGTATAATTTAAATAGATGAATAACTTATAACTACAGTTATGCTTCCAGGCATGTAGTTTAGGGGTTTTTGAGTCCATCCGTATGTGTGTGTGTGTGTGTGTGTGTGTGTGAAGCTTTTCCGTCACCAGTGTGTGGTCAATAAGGACGTCTCTGCATCGGCCCAGCTGCCTGGACGGTCCTACTTTAATCTTAATATCCTGCTCCCCTCCGGCTTCTCCAGGCATCCCAGCACAATGCCTCATTATCCAGAGAGAGATCATCCGTAGCCCGGGTGCATGTCATCTCTCAGCAGCTCCAGTCTGGTTTGGGAAAGACGATCCGCCTCAGCAAATTAAACATGACTTCTGTAATGCGAGTTCTCGTATAAATGCTGCCGAGCTAAGCAGCTTCCATGAGATTTGGGCTGAAATCAGATAATTACTTTGTGATATGTAAATCTTAAGCTGGTGTAATTGGAGGCGTCCGCAGCGCAGAGAAAAGGAACGGCGCTGTAGGTTGATGTGACACACACACACACACGCACACACACACACGCACACACACACATGCACACACACGCACACACACGCACGCACACACACACACACACACACACACACACACAGTGGTATATTGTGCGGTATACATGTTTAATGGGAACATTCCAGAGATGTAGATATATTTTATCCCCAACATATCAGTAAAGATGGCAAAGAACGATCACGTACAGCACACAGGAAAATCGCTGTCGATTAGTCAACAACATGTCGCTTTGAGAAGCGTAAACATAGGTGGCGCACGGGTAAGACATATTAACATTGTTTTCTAATTCTGTAACGTTTTTAAAACATTCCAACAACAACTTGTAATGTTTGCAACAATTAATGTTTGATATATAACGTTAAATTTTTTTAACACTTTTCATATGAATAAAAATAATGTTTTTGATAACTTTAAGAGAACTTTAGCCAACGTTCTGCAAAGGTTCCCTGGTAGGATTGGAAGGCTGCTCATTAGGTTTTGGAATGTTCTGCTCATGTCCCCGTTGTTCATTGGCAGGGTTCCCAAACTGGTCTCTCTGGTGTCACTGGTTGATGATGGTTTCCAGAGAATCAAATGCATGCTGTGTGTGTGTGTGTGTGTGTGTTCATGCTGTGGTGCAGCGGTCTGGCAGTATCCTCGTCTCAGCACCTCTGTGCTAATTTAACTAGTCACACATGCAGAACAGGGGAACCGGGGCCCAGTGGTGAGCCTGGTTCATCAAACCATCCTCATTCTTCTCCTCCCTGTAATAAATTAGACAGTGTGAACCCAGGAGGGATCGGAGAGGTTTTTGGAACGGCACCAAGACTTCAGCTCTCTGTGTCATATCAAGTGTCCTTGCCTTTTCAATATGCATTTTTCATAAAAGATAAGTCTCGCTCTAAAAGCCTGTCTGTGGACAGAAGAACATACCTTCCAAAACTTAAACCTCCTTATTCATTCGCTCTTTGGCAGCATCTAATATAAAATGCAAGAGATTATCAACAACTTAAGAATACCTGCATGATCAGTGTGAGTTACAGTAATGTTATGCCACGACTTTTGACAAATAATTTACATTTGTTCCCGACATAAAGACAAAATCAGCATATTATGTTAACAAGGTAAAAAACACAGTTATGGAATTCGAGTGTGATCGCTGGAATATTTAGATCTAAAAGGGAAAAGATCTGCTAAGACTAGAAACACACAAGCTTAACATTACAGCTTTCTTAAATATAAGACGGTTTAAAGTTATTAAAATGCACAGTTTCATTCACACATATTTGCATTTACAAACGCAGAACGGTTTCGAATATCAGAATAACAAAGCAGCGTATATTTGTTAGCTGTGAACTGCATCATGGATTTGGTTTTGATGCTTGTTAACACAGAGTAATTTTATGTTAGGTGTTAAGATCCTATAGAGATAACTGTAAGTAAATTAAATTTGAATAATTTCAGTTCTGTCTAATTTTAGTTTGAATACAGTCATATTGTTGTATTAGCTGTTGCATAAGCAAGTCATTTTGACAAAACCAAACTCCATGTATACATTAAAATAACATCAAAATAAGGATCGACAGTATAATGAAGCTAGATTTTAACTCAAGATGTGATTTTAAAACCAGGTTTTTACAAAAAAAACCCAGTCAGGTTTGTCAAGTTGTGACATTTTTAAGTTATGATGTGTTTAAATGTTACGCGTTTGTATTGTAATTATTACAATATTAACACGTTTTTCTTTTAATGTAACCTTTAATATAAAATGTAAATCAATGTTTTTAAAGTTAATTTTATTAACAAGCCAGCAATGGGGCATGTTGTCACAAAAGGTCAGCTTGTGTCGTATGCATTGTACAGCAATTACAGTGAAAATTGCCGATGTTGTAACCAACATTTTAATAAGATAAGTTTAAGGTAAACTTTTTTGCACAATATTTACTGAAGAAAAAGTGTGACATCAAGCCCTGTTCTCACCTATTAACATAACATACCGTCATTTCTTTATCAGTTTGGACCAATTCAGCCAGTTCTAGTTTGATCTCCTCCTCAGTTTGATCTCAGGCCGCCCTAGTGTTGCCATGGCGTCCACCAAATGTCATATCCCATCATGCCGAGCGTTTTCCCCTGTCCTGCTGAGGTCTGGCAGAGTAATGGCCCGTGGAGGAGGAAAGGAATATAAAAATATATGAAAACAATACGGCCATCGCTCCTGATAATTAGTGGGCAGCCGATCGATGGCTGACGGGATGCTCTGGCTTTCGGAATGATTTTCCTGCCGTCTCTGTTAGTGGTGGATGAAATCGGCAATCAGTGAGCAGGAAGGAGGCGCGGGTGAGAGAATTCTAGGCCCTGGTCCAAAACCTGGTGAGATGCCTACAGAGGCAACTGATCCTAAAGGCAATGTTTCTTTAGAAAAGGGCATTTTTTTGTTATTAAAGCAGCAGAAATATTTGACAAATGGTCCAGTGACTCTTCCTGAAGGAGTCATCAGGAGTCAGGACTGGTGACTTTACCAGCATGAATTTAAAAGTGTTCTTCCCCGGACTGAACGTGCACGATCAGGACTCTCGGCAATCTCCCCTTCTCCTCCTCTCATCTTTCCTCATTCTCCCTCCATCAGTTCATTTGTCCATCACGTTCATCTCATCTGCACTGCTGGTGTCAGTAACCCTCATGTTCAGCTATTCATCAAAACCCCAGAAGAGCCAGAACTGAGCAACAACACAGGTGCAACGTACGGTTCACTTCTGTAACAACCTCTCTCTCCCACTCTCTCTCTCTCTCTCTCTGTCTTTCTTTCCTTCTTCCCTCTGTCTCTTTTTTTAAAGGCCAGCACTGCAACGTTGTCGTGGTTACCTGACATACAGTAAGTTGGGAGATAAATGAGCTGGTGAATGTATGATGGGACGGAGTCACTTTGCTAAATGTCTATATTGGATCAGTTTCCTGGACGCGAGGGGCATTTACAGTCTTTGCCTCATTAAACATGAGCTGTGTCCTGTTCCTCTTGCCTTCAGCTCTATATTTAGAGTCATTTGTTCGGTTTCTCATTAGAGAGTGAAAAGTGAGAGAGAGAATTCAGATGCCTCCTATTAGTGAGTCTCGTTCTGAGGAAGCGAGTTTGTATATCACATGTCTGCCGAGGGGAATCGGTTTCAGTAAGACGATCTTCTGTTATTGCCCGTGTGCTCTGTGGAGGAAACCGCTTATACCCAGCTAACAATGTACGGTTGTAGGAACATTTCCGTAATGTTTCCATTAGGTAACAAAAATGTTACAATTGTTCTTTTGCATATTCTTGGAATGTTGATTTAATATTGTTGCTCGATTATACGAGCACTAGTCAAACGTTTTCATTCTGTAACGTTTTTAAAACATTTCACTAACAACCTAAGTATAACATTTTCAATACACATGATATTTAACGTTACAGAATATTCCAGCGACATTACGGCGAGAATGTTCTAATTAACTTTAAAAGAACTTTGAGAATGTTAGCCAATGTTCTGGGAGCGTTCCCAGTTAGCAGCCCAAATCAGAGCCAAACCAGTATGTGCATCTAAGCAAAGGGAATGTTCACCTCGCCAGTTCATTATTAATATTTATGCTGGAGAGAGGGAAGGAAAGACAGAAAAAGTTGGATAAAAACAGAACTGATGTAAGATCTCATGGTGTATATTTTGAATGTTACTTCTGGAAGTTTATTGAAATAAGAGTTTATATTTTGTGAGAGGCTCATTAGTGTTTTGAAAGCGTGTGCACGTGTCTGTCTCAGGCGTGTTGAGATGTTTTTGAATCAGAGGAGAACAGGTCTTGTTGCTCATCATACATGTTTCTAAGAATGCTGCCTTGATTTTAGCTTAGACTTAATCGGCGTCCGAGCCATTAAACCTCTGCTGAAGTACAGCACCACGAGCTGCATCTCTCTGGTCCAAGCCCGAGTCATCACATACCTGGAGATGTTTTTGCGAATCAAAAGCAGACAGCGATTCTGTCTTCATTGTTCTTTAAGGAGCACTTGAGCTTCTGTCTCAGCACTGAGAGTATGTCTCCTCGCTCCTGATCCATCTGAGTTTGATGGCTAATGAAAAGTCCTGCTCGATTTTCAAAGGGGTCAAGAGTCTTCGCAGAGGAGGAACCCAGAAGCGATCTCCATGACAACCAAACTTTCCCAGACGCGTGACGCCAGTGAGATCCTTCTCCTCGCATAAATATTTGATCATTTTTATATCATATACTAATTACATTTCTGACAGCTCATTAACAGTCTCCTAAAACAGAAATATGCAGATGTGTTTCATAGCTGCCTTTAAACAGCCTCGTGGTTTAATTAAAGGGTCTTTTTGATTAATATTTGAACATAATACACACACATGCATATATATATATATATATATATATACACACACACACACATATATATATATATATATATATATATACACACACACACACATATATATATATGGCTGGATTTTACTGCGTAACTTCAGGGATGTTGCTATATTAGAATGGAAGGGCTGTTTTTAAGCAAGTTTTCTAATTCCTTTGAAGCATTTGAAAGCGTTTCTGGATTTTTCTAATTCTTGCAAAATGTTTTTTGAAGCGCTCGTTGAAAGTAAATAAATAAATAAAGCCAAAGTCTCGCGCCGACTCACACTTTATTTTTCATATGTGACACCGAGAAAATACAAAAACATTGTGCTTGTATTTCCTTCATTTCACACAACGGTGTGAGATTACTGAGGTCTCACGAGACAAAATGGCTCCATTCGTTTTCATTTCCTTCACTGCAGTTTAGGAGAAACAGTCCAGACCTCTTGTGTTTTTTTAACGTTAAAGAACGTTCTTGTTAGGCTTCGGCGCTGTTCCACGTCATGTTTTTGGTCTGTAGATGAAGCTGTGGTTTAAGCAGCATCTGTTGAGGTCATCGCATTAGTGAGACAGTAGGAAGTGTAAGATGCCTGCTGGCTCTCGTCTCTGTTTCAAACGCCGCACACGTCCTGTTGTTCGTGCTCCCCAAGCACAGCGCCCGTGTCTCTGGCTACATTTCAGACGTCTGACCCTCACTTAAACAAGATGTCTTATTTTAGCTCCCTCTGCCTTTAAAGACTGTGAACATATGCTGTTCTGCTCCCAAATGTGTCTTTCTTGGTCCCTTTTTCCTTTTCTGTTCTTTCCTTAATCATCTTTAGATATTATTAGGCACTTTTCCAGCTAACAACTGTAGCTAGAATGTTTCACTAACGTTTCCATTAAGTAACAAAATAAAAATTGTATTTTGAAAGTTCTAGGAACATCGAAAATATTCCGTTTTTGATACGACACTAACGTTGGCGAATGTGCTGTAAACGTTCTCTCAAAGTTATCACAAATGTTTTTGTAGTAGCGTTAGCCCAATTTTTTAACGTTGCTTATCCTATATAGCAAAAACGTTATTCTTAAGTTAGTGAAAGGTTTTAAAACTGTTACACAATTAAATAACGTTTGAATGACGTTCTTATAGCCAAGCAATAATAATGTTAATACAATCTCCAAAAAGACTGGATGTTTTAAACGTTTCTAGAACATTCAAAATAACACGTTACGTTTCTGTTACTTAACGGAAACTCCTACAACCTAAAATTGTCAGCTGGGTTCACTCAAGGACAGAAGGATTTAACACAGAAAAAAATACACTCTTCACCTTCAAAGAAAACAAATCATCCTTTCGGCCTGTTATTTGGTGAATCACCCACGCAAATATGGGAAAGAGGATACGATTACTCAGAACATCCAGTACATCCAGGAATTCAGAGTCAGATTGTGAGCCATATTTGTAGGAGCTGTACTTAGGACTCCGAGCTTTTAAATGGAAACCGCATCCCATAATGATATCATGTAACCGTGCCATCATTAACTTCGGTAATGAGTGCTGATTTAGTAGACGAGCTTTTCAAACCCTCTAGAGTAAAGAGAGGTGGCTTATATTCATAAGCTTGGTCTCAACAGAGAACGTTCTCCAAAAACGTTGGCTAAAAGTTCTCTCAACGGTAGAGAAAAAGTTCTTGCAGTACGGTTAGCATTTTTGTAACTATATCATATGAAAAAAAAATATTTTTAAGTTTAAAAATGTTACAGAATAAAAACTGTTTGAATATCGTTCTATAATAAGCAAGAAATAACATGAATACATTATTATGTTTTGAACATAGAACGTTCCACACTTTTACTGGTTTTGTTATTTAATGGAAGCATTAAGGAAATGTTCTTACAACCTAAAATGATTATCTTGGGTTGAATCTGCCCTCATGCATGTTTATACCTGGAAGAAATGAATGAGCTGTTTCTGAGGCTGCATATACACAGAGTATTTTCCGCCTCATATCACCCGTACATATCAGCAGATCCAAACATCCAAACATCGCAACTGTGATGGACACAGAGAAATCACATCTCTCCTTTTACATTTACATTTAGGTATTTGGCAGACACTTTTATCCAAAGCGACTTACATTGCATTATACTACACATTGATCATTATACATTGAGAATGTGCAATCCCTGGGATCGAACCCATGACCTTGGCGTTGTTAACGCCATGCTCTAACCACTGAGCTACAGGAAATACGAGTTTGTTTCTTTTCCTCACTCTGGGAAAATCATGACACAGTGGAATGGATGGAATTCATGTTTTGAAGTTCTTTAAAATCGGTTGTCTGTTTAAAAGAAGATGAGAGATTAAAGAGGTTCGTCTTTGCATATCTGGTGTGTTTATATACAACAGATACATCTCGGCTATCCAAATGCTAGAGGTCCATTTGTGTTATAGAGAAAGATTGATGAACACATTCAATTCGATGGAATTAAATTGAATTTATATTGCGCTTTTTATAATGTTGTTCGTTATAAGATCTATCCAGATTTTAATTGGTTTATGAATGTAGAGTTGGCCGAACTGATGATAACTACAACAGATTTAGACCGTATAAATAAATAGACGTGCATCAGAAATCTCTGTCAGTGTGTGTGAAGGCTCGTACCTCTTCCAGTGGTTAATGGAGGCTAATATATACCGACAGCGTATTAAGCAGTATGTACTTTTGAGACTATATTTCATATGATTATCATATGAAGCGAGGTATGTCATTCCCGTTTACATGAAGCTTATGTCGTGGTGAAAGCGTTGAGGTCATGGCAAAGCATGACGTTACCGCTGTTTTAAAATAAAGTACATCTGTGTTTTCTGAAAGACTCTTTTGTAACTTTAGGTTTCAGACTTTTGAAATTCATCTACCCGAAGTTTGTGTGTCTTTGCGTGTGCTGGCTGTTTCCTGGCTGTTCCCTCTTATCACCTGGCTGTTCCCTGTTATCACCTGGCTGTTCCCTCTTATCACCTGGCTGTTCCCTCTTCCTTCATTTAGCTTATTGATCCTTGTTTTTTCTCCTTCTCAGCAATCTATGTAATCGAATAGATCCGACACCAGTCGTCGCACGAGCAGCGTCGAGCAGTCGCAGTCTATTAGCGAATATGAATAATTAATCAGGTACTGCGAGAGGGGAAGAGGATACGCGCATGCATAACGCATATTAATGATGATGTATTGTGTCAGCCTATCAGAGCGGAGAGAGGATGGATCAGACAGCCTCTGTGTAACAGGAGTGGGTCTGGCTGTGCATCTTCAAGTGTAGTGACGTCGTGTATTCACATAGTGATTACGAGACGCAAGGAAAGAACTTCAGTGGCTCAACTGATTATATAGCTGATTAAATACAGTGTTTGTATTCACTGCAGTCTATCTATCTATCTATCT